>JASVER010000040.1:6442995-6561806 GCA_030449065.1 Oceanodroma leucorhoa | reverse complement strand
GYTSTTCTCCTTCTCCTCTACTGTAAGAATTAATCATTTATTTTCCATTACAGTAGCTGTCAGGAGATCAGATCTATATCCATACCTTATGAGAAGGAGGCCACATGCCTAGCACAAATGGACGGCAAGTTAACCAGAGAACTCAGTTTAAATTTGTGTATTTCAGAGTGCAAGATTCTGCACAATATTTGTACTGAATAAAATATGATGGTATCTTCCAAGTTACAGTTTTTACAGACCTTTTTGGATAAATATTTCTGTAGAGGAGGAGTGACTTGATATGTAACTTCCTCCTTTTAGGCCTACTCACAGCAGGATACTGACATRTTTTGTCTGTGCACTCTCACTATCTGATTTTTAAGAAGATGTGTACTTATGTATGTGTGTACATAAACGCATATTTATACATCCTCTTATTAGAATAGACAAGAGGTTTGTCGGTTTGTCTGGTCTGCTTATTTTCTTTCTGCTTCTCCTGCAGCATTCTCCCTCAGGCAGCACTTGAAGAAATCCACAAGTTTTCTGGGAGCTATACCTGCATGAACACTTTCAAAGGACGAACATAGACTTGATGGTGCAAGGACTATTCTTCAGTGAAACCAACACAAGCATGAAAATCCTGACAAGACTGTGAATCAGCAGTCTTGGCTTCTAGCCTGTTCATGTGACTTGCACTGCTCTGAGGCAACACATTTCTTGCAGGTCATATCCATAGTAACATGACCTTTGCACAGGATTGAATGACTAGACTATGGACCCTTGGAAAGAAAAAAAGTGTGAAATGTTTATATGATGTTTAATTCTTTAGAGTTCAATTGTTAAATCTACTCATAGTTTTAAGATGTAATTTTTGTTTCTAAAGTGTCTGTAGGCTGTCTCCGCTGAGAGGCAGCACATCACACCCCATACTTTATCCCCTCTCTTCAGAGGAACTGCAATTACCAACTGCTACTGGTTTCATTTCAGCTTTTTGAATGGGGAACTTAAAAACTTTGAAGAACTGAAAGTTATGGACATTTAATGGAAGCTTCCTTTCCTTCCTTCACTTCACATCCGTTGATGAAGCTGTTCCCAACTCACATCAGGGAAGAAGCTAACTGTGAAGCAATGTTTTCTTTGTTAAAGGCCACCCAGGACTTCTGTCTGGAAGGACTGTGCTGGGCCCAGGAAAGCTGTCTCACTTCACCTGTGAAGGCTGGAGAGGAATGCTCAGTCAGAAGAGCAGACAGTTTGAATAGTGGAAGATTCTTTCTGTCACTGAATTCATATATGAAATTTAATTGTCTTTCTGAATATTTTTGTTCATTTATGATAAAATATATATATATTTTTAGCATTAATCCCAGATTGCCACGCATGTAGGCAGCATCACATTGGGGATGAACTAAATCTAGAACTAAAACTAGAGCCTGCTTGTACAAACATACATTCACTGACATAATCCATGCAGAGGAAAATCCATTGTATCAAACTGCACAGTGAAGTAAGTGGAATAATGCTGTAAAAATAGAAGAGACAGTACTGTAGCGCTCATGAAATGTGAAGTTTGGAAGCACAGTTAGCAAAGACCTGATTAAATGCACATTGAATTCAACTGGGAATATACCCATTGTTTTTTAGGGGCATTGAATCAGGCACTGATCAGCCAAAAGTGATAAATACTGCTTGGACTGAAATGCCAGAAGCAGCTAGACATTATTTATTTTTGTAATGATATATTCTCTTTGACAGCCTAGTAAGAGCAACACTGCATTCCTGTGCCAGATGCAGTGTGCAGCACTGGGCATAGTAATGTAGTTGAAACATTGGAACACTACTAAAGAGGAATTAATATAATTGCAATACAGGAAAGTAGCAAGCCTRACTGGAGAACGCCTGAATGAAGCGCCTCAAGGAAGGCCACGTCGTTAAAGGAAAAGAGTGCRTTTAGGGCTCCTGACTTGAATTTTGAGCTTTTCCATAGATGTCCTGTGTGACCTGGGGCAAGCTGCATAATTTCAAGGTGCACCCTGACCTGCAAAGCAGATATTTGTAGTGTTTCCCTACCTCAAAAGTTGTAAGTCTGACTACCTAAATGTTTGTCAAAAGCTCAGCAAATTCAGATGGAACATGCTATAGAAAGGAAAAGCAGGATTTGTTCATAAACCAAGACGTTCTATACAAAAATTTAGAAGAGGAAAAACCCATGTGCCAAAATACATCATTTCCTAAAAGAGATCTGAGTTACAGCAGAAAAGCTATGAGTTGTATTTAAGATATTCCTTTGGTTCTGCCATGTAGAATGGAGACCAACTATACTTAGGTGCAATGATGTGAATCTTAAAATCTCAAGGTCTGAAYCTTGCTGCAAATCAGTAGATATATCTCTTCCTGAGCAGTTCTTGAGGAAGATATTGCCAAAAGTGCCATTGATGCAAGCCCCTCTGCCTGCATGGGTATTTTGAGGAGCTCTCCTATCTGGGTCAGTGCTTTCCTTCTGAGTGCAGAACGTACAAGCTGTAGCACTGTGCCAGCTTTGAAAAGGTTTCTTACAGTGGAGTTTTGTTTTGAATTCCTAGATGTCTGAGGCTCTCTGGAGAGGATGAAAAGAAACTTTGATCTCTGTGATTTTAATAGATGCTTTCAGCTTTATTTTTTGTCAATTTTTTGAGAAGAAACGCTGTTCATTGAAAACACAAGTGCAATGAGGGGAGAACCCTTCCAGGATTTGCYGGGAATATTGAAGGTACCATATTTATCAAGAGATGCTTGGGAGGGGAAGGGATGATTATATGTACCTCCCCTTATGCACTCTAATCCTTTCTAGTTTCTCATTAATCACAGTCAGGCATGCCAGGCTTGTAGATGCAAGAGCAAACAGAAYTGGTGAAAGAGGGCACCCCCCCGCAGTGTCCCCCTTAAATTAAACCTTTATGCTGAGATTCTATTCATTGATGACATCCTAATGCAAAAGTGAGGCAAAAACTAGCACACACATTGAAATTAACTCCTCACTCATCCCCAAATCCTGTCCCTTAGATGAATCTGCTATTTTCCTGCACTGCATAAAAGATGTTCCCTATCTTCAGAGGTTGTCTTGCATACTAAGTGCTGTTGATTTCTTTCTAATGAATATAAACAAGTCAGAACATAGCTGAGACTCTTGTCATCTTACTCCTCTCATACACACAAACTTCCCTCTCTCTCTCCCTCGGGGTCTCTGAGCGGACAACAGGTCAAATAGCAGTCACAGTGGGGGAGAGGTATGCAGCAAACGGAAAATAATGAGGAAAACATTGACTTTGCTTTTCAGATAGTAAGGAAGAGTTGGGTAAGAGAGTTTCTTCTCTTGTGAGTGTTGCGAGATAGAATGCTCTCCGTCCAGTGAGTTACTTGCAAATTTGGATGGATACATTTGAAGACGACTTTTTTTATAGAAAGGGTCCTGTGGAATGCCTGCTGATGTCTACTGTCCCTTTTCACATAAGGTTAGTATTGGGTAATCTTGAAGTGCTGCAAATGTGGACAAGCTTTGTTGAAGCCTAAGGCCTTCTCAAAGGAATTTCCGCCCTGTGACTTATTTTAATTTTGGTTTTCCCTGCTCTCTCCACTACCTCCTGCTTTCCACTGCACAATTGTTTTTTTTCCTTCTGTTTTCCTATGTCATTACTGCACTTTTCAGTGCCACCATCTTGAAGCCAGATGTCATACAAAGAGTCTGGAGTAAATCTAAATCAGGGTATATATTTATTATCCTGCTGGAGGAACCTAGGTGAAGCTGTAGGAGCAGGTCACAGAAGTTTCATATGAAATTAGCTGCGCTCTTCCAGTTTTACTTGCTCCAATCTATGAAGAAGTAGAAGACCCCTTACTATAGTCTTTATACAGGAGATTACTGCTGTTTAAAAATTGGCGTGATAGAGAAATGTTAGCCATTTTGGGACATATGTTCTCCTGACATGAAAAGACCCTATTTAAATGGGAGGATTTTCCAGTTCCAGGTGTTTTCAGAGGCTGGTGTTTGTATAAAGTAATTTTCAGAATGAGCGAGGCAGGGCAGGGAGAGGAGGAGTCCTTTATAAGTAAATCTGATTCCTCATGTTTAATATTTAATTTTGTGTTTTGTTTTTTATGAGAAAAAAAATTCATGTTCCCTCATGCACCCTTGGTGAACTTTAAAAAGGTCCTTCCAGCTGTATCCCTGCTGATGGCGTATGTTTTAGCAGGATGAAGAAAAGGAGTGAGCCCTGAAAGTGGGAACTATACCCTACCTACTCATCCATTGTTCTGTTGAGGTTAAAAAGTGACAGAGTCCATCCCCATAGTTCTTCTAGAACTTCACAGAAAGTGCCTGGGCAAGTGATTCTGATGTTTGCAAAGAGAAACTTGTTGTACTTTTATGTAATGTGTTAATTAGTGTGGGTGGATATGATCAGATCTAGTCTTGCAAGCCTTTCAGACAACTCTCTGAAGGTGGGAGTGTTCAGGTATTAACAGATAGCRCTGCACTTGCCAAATCTCATAAAAGCCCAGTAACAGACGTAATGCAGGCAGAGCATAAGTGGGAGCATTTATTTCAAAGAGAACACATTTGTTTGTAGCAGACATTAATTTGGACTAGTGTTTTCCTCTAGCTGAAATGCAACTGTTGAGAAAAGAATACAGGGTGACCTTAGATTCATCTATTTTGTTTTTATTTCTTCATGTGGCTTTAATGAACTCAATCTGGTGACAGCCACTTTTTTGACAGCACTTGTTCATAAGTTTGGGGGTAAAGCAAGATTATGTCAAACATAATCTTTTGCATTTTTCACCGAATGACCAACAGCCCCGAGAATCAGAATATTCTGCACTTTCTTTGTAGCTCTCACCTCCCTGGTGCTAAGATCCTTCAACCTGGTATTGCTTCTCAGGCTGCTGGAGTTTGGAGACTGAGCGAAACCTGTCAGTCACAAGCAGCAATTACATTCKCCAGTGAACAGAGTCCTCTTTGTTAGGGTGCTTTTCTGAAGGAGATTTTGAGATGTGAATAGTGGCTGGCCCCTCACAGATTTCAGCAACTAACTTAGAGAAAGAAAGGAAGAAAACCAGGACTTCACCTTCTCCCTGCTACTCATTCTCATTTAGCCAGTGTTTCCTATGGGAAGCTGGCAATTCAGTCACTTTTCTGACTGAAGAACTGCCCCTCTTCCCACCCTCTGTTCTACAAAGATCACCTCAGTAGCTTTCTTAATACCTTCAGGGAGTTGACAGCTTCAACAGAAACAACCCTTTCTGTATTCTTGAGGAGAGTCGGGTCAGCAAGGTAATGTGTTAGGGAGAAGACCAGACTGTTTTGAGCCTGAGGTACCCCAGCCTGTAGACTACAGATGGAAGACACAGGACACAACTTGAATGTTGCCAGTACCATAGAAGGTAGTGAGTTCCCCCTGCTCCTGTCATCTTTTCTTGAAACATAACACCCTCTTTTGTTTCTATAACAGATCCCTCAAGCTGACGCTTTAGCAGAAACACATTTAAATGAGGGAAGAAAGCACTCTAATTTGAGCTTGAGAGTGACCGAAGAGTAAGTATATGAGAAAACAAAATAGAGACTAGATGCAATCTTAGGGGGAGTGTGGTGGCCCTAAACAGAGAGAAGCAAGATGCCACCTTATATTCCTGAAGTTATATAATAATAAGAGGCATGTGGTTTCCATCCAAATACAAAGTCTATAAAAGAAGTGTGTTGTTACTCCTGCTCATTCCTGTGGGTCACCATGCCCTAAAAAGCAGTCCATTAACTTTGTAGCTTGCTGGCTCAGAACACCCCAATACAGCAGTTAGTTTGCTGTCTCTTGTTTTTTTGAGGAAGGGAAAGCAACCCATATATATAAAAACAAGGAAGGGTCAGTTTGACTCACCACTCACTTTTTCCTAGCCAGCTGCAAAGGTCATCCATCATGCCTAGGTATTACAAGGACACGTGGTTCTTTGGCTCGTGTTAGTAATCATGCTGACCTAGTGCTACTAGGTAGATGTGGTTCAGCTTCCTGKTTTTTTCTTATGCAAAAGCATTTTTTTAATTTGAATTTTATCTGAAAGAGTTGCCTCTGTATTGTACAGGCTTTTCACAGACAGGCATCCTAGGCATGAAATTTCCCTGTCTGTGTTAATCAAATGATAATGAATAGAATACAAAAGTGAAAAGTTGCTGTTTGAYGTCTTCCCCAAGCAATGTGGAATTAATGTAGAGGAACACCGTTGGAACACTAGTGCCTTAAATCCAGACATCTCAGAAGCCTGCTGGCTTCTGTATGACAGTGAYCCTGACTTCCAAAATTGACTTCCTCCATGTCTCTGAGGCAGTTTCCACTGAGATTGGTTACCTGAGCAAATCACTGTTACGGTGCACTAGTACAGAGGAAGACTGCATGGAAAGCTGAGGTACATATAATCACTGAACAAACTGATTTAAAATTCTGGTCCCGCAAGACAGTTTTGAAAAAAATAGATTAAAGAATGACATGACATGTGATAGCCAGTACCAAACCAAGTACTGCAGTGAGGTCTCCAGTTGCCCTTAGGTACCTGAGAGTAGCCAACGTGACTCCCAGAAGTCCTGCCTTAGATTTGACCCCTGACTGGTTTCTTCCCTTGAACCATCATGTGCAAACATTGGGCATTGTGAATACATTAACTGAAACGCTGCTTCATCTTCCTTTTTTAGCATTAGGCACTTTGGAGCATAGCCAGCAGCTGCTGCTTCTGCTTTGGGCATCGCTATTGATCTGATGAGTGTTCCCAGGTACCGTTCTGGCACATTACAGTATTAACATTAGCTGTAAGAAAAGGAGGCAATTCGTTGCTATCTTTTCCAGGAAAGTCAACTATTAATGCCTTTATGCAGAGAGAGGACTGAAATAAATGCAGAGGTGATAGGGTTTCTGGGTCATATGGAATAAGGGTTTATAATAATAAGGGCTCATCTCAGAAGGATGTTAACAGAACATGGAAATGGTCATAATGGAAAACAAGCAATACCCGAACATGCAGTTCCTCTTCCTGGAGCCTGCTGGGAATGCTGATTTCATGCAGACATGCCATAGTGAAGTCAGTTCGCTCGCATGGTCATTACACCCCCTGCAACTTTGCCTATTACAAGTAATAGCAGAGGTGACAAGCTCATTGTCTCTGCTCTCTCAACTGTTGAAAGTAACAAAATAAGCTTTAAAAAAAAAAAATCCATCCATCAGAGAACAAAGCAATTCTTTGGTTCAGTGACAGCCTTAGGTAATGGAGAAGACTCTCTCGGGTACCAGAAAGAGAAGCCACAGCATCTCCTAGCTGATTCCTTGAGGTCTCAGGCCGCGTTTCCCCTTGTTAATAATAAATAAACTGGGAAGAATATGATTGACTCAAATCAGCAGTGGGATTACACAGAATCACAAATCAGTTTGTGAGCTATTGCTTGGCTTTCTTTTCCACAGCAATAAAATACCTTGTGGTCTCTTCTGGACTCCCATCAGGGCTGCAAATTTATGGAGAATACTTGCAGAGCTGGGCAGTATTTTGTTACTAAGGGCTGTGCAAAAGACAGCAGAGAGAGAGASACAAGCAAGCAATATTGTGTGTGCTTTGGTGGGTGAATAGTCTTTCAATGTTCTAATATTCTTGAATGTTCAGTATTAGTGATYTCACATGTTTCTCAACTGTCTACTATTGCAAAAAAAACTTCTTCACTCACATCAACTATTATAATACTTTTGAACCCTAAACCACATTCAGCTTCTCTGTTGTCCTGTTAGCATAGCTGAGGTTTAACAAGCATGTTAATCAAATGAAATATAGCCTTGAATTTCTTTAGGGGGGATCGGATGCTGACACAGAAAAATAATTAAAAAAAAAAAGTGTTGATGTCCTGCAGCAAAAGTTGCTACATACGTTAAAAAMCAAAGAAATCATGTACAAACAGCTACATTTAATCATTCAATAGCACGCTCTGCTTCCATCATTACAGGGTTATAGCATTGAGCCTTCTGACCTCATTTTGATTGTTTTAAACATTCAGAGTCCCGATACAGGTCCCCTCTGTTCAAACAAATTACAGAATTGTAAGTTTTCTTATGTAAAAAGTATAATTTGTTTTTTAATTCAGACAAGTACTCCTCGCAGCTCTCATTCCCTACATCAATTAAGAAAATAATCTTAATTCTTTCAAAYTCTTAAGCCCAGTATTTAGGAGCACTGGCGCTTTCTGGCTGGAGATGTCACATTTCCTGTGATGCAATCTGATAGGTAGCGTTGCAATCTTCAGTACTTCCCTTTAAAAACCTCTTCATGTTGTCAGTCAGATTTGCCAATGGCTCCTAATAGCACACAAGAGATGAAGTTATATTCTACCTTTCTTCAGTGAACTGAGTTCTTGCAAACGAACTCTCAGAGAAGACTTTCTTTTGAATGAGCCACAGGAGCCATGCTGAGTTTATTTTAGTTGGATTTATATTAGGTCTGATTTTTGCTGATCCCTTCATTTTTCATCATTTCGCCTGCCTCTTCCAATTGTTCCTGTTGGGGAGGACTGTGTTTTCAGAGTTTCTGAGCCAGAATGCTGTGCATGCAGATTATTCATCTCTGCGCCTTCCCTTCAGGCAGTCTCTCACCTGTGTGTGCCTGTGTCCACGCCTTCTCATACATTAAAACTGCAAGCTGCCCTAAATATCTTCAAGATTAGCTTCCTTTAAAGCATTAAGTGTACCAAAAGGCCAGAGAGCTAGCATTACTTCTGCCTAACGAGTTGATAACTGCATATTCTTTTTAACACCTACAGGATTTGAATTTGAACTGGGAAAGACTGTTAGGTTGGCCAGAACATCACTTTATGGTTAAAGGGGGAATTGGAAGCTAAGAGTCAAGCAATGAAAGAAGGAAGGTTTGCTGAAATGGGCAGTGTATGCATGAAAAGTCCAGAGAGTGCAAACGGTAGGTTTAGGTGCAACATCCCCGCTTTCTGGGGCAAAGAATTGAACTGTAGATCTACTGGCATTTATAGATCAGTACTGAAGTAGAAAATAAACACGCAGTAAAGCACATGAACCCCTTCCATCCGTCTGAATAATGGAAATGTGGTGCGAGCCCTGAATTGCAGGGTACCCAGCACCACTGTTTGATTTCTTCTGGTAATTTACCATTCAGGAATATTAAAACAGATTKTTCTAACGCTACCTAAAAGTGTTCTTTTACAGTGTAAAGTACGTACCGTGTTGGATAAGCTTTAAGGCTGGAGGGGCCACTCATATTCTAGTGATCTTCATTACAGCTAGCAGTACTGTTTGACATGGACAATTCTTGCTGTACAATTAGCCTGTTTTCTTTCAATGGATTATTTTTAAATAGACTTCTTTCAAATTTTCATTTATCAAATACTTTATATACTTAATGGTTCTCGGACAATGATTTGCTCGCAAGCTATTCACCATTAACTACTACTTTGAGTACTTGCCACTCATTAATGTGTAGTTTTCCTGTGGAACTGGCCATCCAAATCACATGGTGGCTTTGCTTTCCCYTGGCTGGATGCCTTCCAATCCCACAGAAAGCTTTCTAGGGGCTCCAGTATGTCTGATGATGACTGTGAGATGGCTTCTGGCAACAATATTAATGCAAATGCATACTTGAATGCGTTCTCATGACATATTCCAATCTTGTGATCGAAAACGTGCTTATAGACATTTTCAAGGGAGAAAACCTAAGTTGGGATACATTTGCCTTTACTTATAGCAGCAAATTTTCACAGTTTGGTTTTGTTTCTGTCACTGGATTCACCTCTCTCTTAGCCTCAGATTGTCAGGGAAAAAAAAAAATCACACTGTGCTGATCCTGGAAATAATTAATATGAAAGTGACCTCCTGACATCAGGTCATGGCATATTTCCATACGAGGGGAATGGCATTATGATTCTTTGGGATTTGTTTTTCTGCACACTTACCCCTAGTTCATTTAAGAAAATAAAACCACAAGTGAAATAAAGTTGTACTKCCACTTAAATTTGGAAAGTGAGCAAATGTAGAAAAAGAGCAGAATGTCTGAATGCACTGAGAACGCAGGTGCATTAGCAGAAAGGTTGTGCTTGCTGCTGAGCATAATTCAATTCACCTGATGTCCATATTCTCCCTCCTCACTCTGACTTTGGACTATAGATTTGAAACTCCTGTATCAAAACTGCAAGCATAGTATTTTGACGTACACCTTTGSCAACCTTGCCCTACCAGAGCGTTTCAGTTTCTATTATATACATAGGGCAAGGGTGAAACAGAAAACTGTACGGTCTTGCCTGGTGTCACAGAATAAGATAATACGTGATTGCGCTGATGGTATAACCTTTAGGGTCACCCTAAAGCCTTTGCATGACAGCAGCCGAGATCGTGAGCTCCTGGCCTATGGCTCAGACGCAAGCGCTGCCACTAAGATCCAGGTTGGACAAGCACAGCAAAATACGGCATGTCCCCATGAACTGTTGCTTACTGATGTCGCTCTGTATAGACAAACCCTAGTGGCAAATTCGTAATCGGGTTTTGACACTTCTACTGGACCCTTTAGATTACAGCTTCCTCTTCATGCTGTAATTGCAACATTTCCATGCCTTAAAACAAACCAAGGCTTGACAACCTGGCCCTTYGGCTCCTCCCTGCTAGCTGCCCGAGGTGTGTTTTGGGGGAAARGGGAAGATATCTGCTGCGCTAAATTGGCCTGGAAATGCAAAGGCTCTGAGGGTTTAATCGCAGAAATGTTTGCTTGGGGGCACTCACGATGGGTTTTTTTTCTTGGAACTTTTAGCAAACGTAGCCTTTGTTTGCATTTTTCTGTGGTATGTGTTTACTGTTCATTTGCGCTGCACATGCTGTGAGAAATAAGCCATTATGTTGGTATTTTTTTTCCTTTCTGTTGCTTTCATTCTTTTCACCCCCCCTTCAAAATCCTTACAATTCCTTTCATTATTTGATGTTAACAGGACAAAAGAAATAAATACTTGAAAGAAGATACAAGCTGTGTTTCTGTTTTACTTCGGAGCTGCTGTGGTAACTGAATACCAGTCTGCAAGGTCAAAAAAAAAAAAAAAAAAGAAAAAAAGAAAACTGCCAGAAAACCTCAGCGCTCAAACCACAGGTTGCGTTGCCTATTGTAAAGCAATTTTCAGCCCACATGCCTAAAGAGCATAACAGTTGCTCTGTAAATCTCTGAGTGTTTCATATAGTTTCCTTGTCATGTGGCCATTAAGTTTTATAACCTTTATATTTCAAGTGAAACAATGAACGTGAATTCCTTCTAAATGTCCTAATAGATTCCACATGTTGGCAATTTTTAATATTTTGGTTGCTCAGTAGGTAGCAAACGCGCCTGTGGGACGGTTGGTCTTGGCCGCAGACCTCGGACGTTGCCTTGCCGGAGGGGGGGGGATAAACTCCCGCTCCCGCCGCGCGGCCGCTGCCCGGTGCCCGTCCCTCCATCCCCCGCCGACGCCCGAGATCACTGTCACGACACGCCGCGGCACCGCGCTGTCCTGCCAGCCAAGGCCCTCGGGTTTGAACGGGGCCCGCTGGGAGCCACGCGTGGCACCAGCCGCGCGGCCTCGCCCCGAGCGTGTCCCGTCACGGGGAACGGGCTCCGCGCGCCCCTTCCCCCCGCGCTGTCCCCAGCACGCAGCGCGGCCCCACGCGGCCCTTAACGGCCGCTGGCAGCGGAGGGGGCGGGCGCTGCGGCTCGAGCCGCACCTGCTCGCGCGGCGCAGAACCTTCCAGAGAGGCGAGGCGGGCGCTGAGGCGGCGGCGAGGCGTGGCGCCCTGCGAGGTGAGCCGCAAGGGTTTTTTTGGGGGGGAGGCGGTGGAAACACCTCCTCCTCCCCCCTCCCCACACACACAACCTACCCCAAACCAAAAAAGCGACGGAGTTTGTTTGGCTTCGCCGCCCCCCGGGCCCATCTTAGGGGGGGGCAGCGCGATGCGTCTGCGGAGGCAGGCCCGAGCGCTGCGGAGCCGCCTTCGCCGAGCTGGCGGGGGAGGTGGGGAGTGCGGAGACCCCGGGGATGGGGGGAACGCCTGCAGGGAGGGAGCGGGGTGGGGGGCACAAAGGAGCGTGAACTGGCTGCGAGTAAACCTGGCTGGAAGGAAGAGAGCGGCCCTTACAGTCGGGAGGGAGCGGGGCGCGCTTCCAGGGGTGAATGCTRAGTGCTCGTTAGCAGCTTGTGAAGGAGTATCACGATACACCGTGATTGCCCGCGATAGCTGCAGGTGAGGCTGGCGACCCGAGCCGCGACGTGCCCTCCGGACACGGARCGGAGACAGGCCCGGAGCCCTGCGCCTCTCCTGTGGAGGGGTTTTCTGGTGGGAGCCCATTGTCCACAGATGGGGTGATTTTCCTGTYATTGTCTTTAATTGCGTTTCGCTTTAAGCGTAGTATCTAAAGTTCTCGGTAATTAGCCAGCCCCTTAAGTGTGAGGGTCTGCTGTCGGGGTTAATCCAGATAGGCGTTCATGACAGAAGCAGCAAGTGGAAGCGCGTTGAACCCTAAGTATCTGGAAGTGGAGGATTTATGTTTGTGCAAGTCTATCTGCCGTCGCAGGGGAAAGAGATTTCCTCCGATTTGTGGAATCGGCAGGAACAAAAGAACCTGCCAGAGAGACCGAAATGCTGAGTTTCCAATTGCTGCCCTCTTACGTTTTCATAATGTGGAGTTTTTTTGGGAGGAGGGGGCGGAGGTGTTGGGTTTTTTTGTTTTTTTGTCAAATAGCAGAAGCCTTTAGGTTGGATAGGTTGAAAAGAGGACATTGGTTTCCTTTAAAGCTCGACCTGTTAATTGTCCTGTATGTTGTAATTTCTAAAGTGAAGGCTGTTTCTGAACGGCTGGGTTTTGACAAGCTCTTTTCTGTTGTTAAACACTGGATTTTTTGGGATAGGCCAGAATGATTAAAATCATTGCGTCAAGTGGTTTTTTTTTTAATGAGGTGATTCTTAAACCACAAGTTGTAAATGATGTGAGCTGCATTTCAGTTCAGCTTGCCTTTAATTTTCCCATGCTGGTATGGTATCTTTTGAAGTATTTTTGCTTTTTTGTGTGGCGGATGGAAGGAGCAAAGAACTGGGATATGTGGCGCTTGCTCTGCGATTGATTTTATGCGTCGTCTTTGACATCTTCTGTATCGATCCTGTGCCTTTTTACCTGTCTGTGAATAGTTTCAGCAGTTTGGAGGAGGTGTTAAAATCTCTAACAAAGGCTTTCAAAGTTTGCACAAAGAACTCCTTGTATGGAAATTACTGCTGTCTGTTATTTTAATAGTTTAATTATCCTGATGCAATGGTGAGTATCTGTGCTGGTCCTGCTGTTGAGAAATACAGATACTGGGCAAGTTATGCAATGTGGGCTGAGGTTTTGGTGTGTATCCTCTGTTTTTTTTATGTAAGAGTTTGAAGTTTGATGTCTTCCCATTGGCTCTTCTTAGCAATTTTCATGCCTTGAAAATATGCAGGGGTTAGGTGGGGGATGCTGGATCACGTTCTTTGATAAAGGCCCGGGATTCCTGTAGTAACAAGGACTCCTTGTTGCAAACTGGTCTTTTGCTACCTTGGTGTGGGAGTGGTGAAGTTTGAAATGGATGGTGTCACTAAATTAGTGACCACATCAGAACAACCCCGGTCTGCACTGCTTCCAGACAAATTAAGCCATGTGTCAAGGCGAGGTCATCTGGTGATCCTGAGAAGCCAGTTTAATATTATTCTTAGACCACAAGGAATTTCCACTTACTGTAAAACTGTCAGGCCGTGTGTCTGCTTCCCCCACCCCAATCAGTRGGACAGCAACTCTGTTCTCTGTGTGTACAGCGATACTGTAATGGAGTGTTAGGGCACTGTGATGATACAGATTATTAATAATAATAAGCTGTTTGTGAGAGTTTCTKCTGGAGCTAAAGCAGCTTAGGTGTATCAAAGCTGTGGAACAGCTATAAGGTCCTTTGTCAGGTCAAAGAGTATAATGCAGTTAATTCAAGGTTTACAGGAAACATTTATTCTTCTCAATTAGCAGAGTGTAGTCACATCCTAACTCACCATCTCAGAGGCAGAGAGTGCCAGCAGGYGGGTATAAAAGCGTGTTGATTCTTGGGAGTCCAAGATGAAACGTGGAAGACAGTACTAGCTGCTCAGTCGAGCAGTGAAAGCACGTCAGGTTTGGTTTGTGCGCTGTTTTCTGATGATGCACCCAGTCATTGAGAAGGCCATCAAATACACTTTGTGTTGCCCCAGAGCGTGCTGGGAGCAGTCCTCAGCACAGCAGGAAAATAAGGAAAGCCTGCCAGAAGTGCGCATTCTTGGGCAGTTTTTCCAGGAGTTTGCATCACCTGATGTGGAGCTCTGACGTGCTGAATCAAGAGGTGGCATTGAACGTGTTTTCTAAGAGGTGAAACCGGTGCCCTGCTACTGCCTGCACAGTGGGGGTGACTTCAGGGAGTTCTTGTCACACTTTTTTTYGGTACAGGGGGAGGATGTGTGGGAAAGTTGTAGACTATCACTGAAAAGGAAAGGGCTCAGCAGTTCCTGAGCAGAAACTTTTCTGTATTGTGCACTATGGTACGGATGCATAAAGGTCCATGGATCAGGGAATCCTTTTCTCCAAAGAGCAGCAGTAGCACATCTCACTACCCCAGCCTTCCCTTCACTGACTTCATGGGATTTGCAGGGAGAAAAACCATCTAGGGTCTTCCTGCTTATGCTCTGTGTTACTGCAGTTACTGCTCTGTTCTTTGCAGTATTTTAAGTATGTCTGTTGTGTTCCTTTTGAGGATCTTGAGCTGCAGAGACAAGGTAGTGGACATACTGGGCTAACCGGTGTCTTGGAGATCACTAGTAGAAAACTAGTGAAACTAGTAGAACTGCGTGACAGTCCCCTTGCAGGGGCTGCCAAAATGGATCGGGGTCCATTATAAGCTGCCTTAGGAAGTGCTGCATCCTTGGAAGAGCGACAGGGTGCAGAGGAGGTGGGGGTGCAGTGTGGATGCCATCCAGCCTTGGGAAAACTGATAAGCTTGAGCGCAGTATCAGGCAATGTTGCTGACTGTAGAACTTTTCTGTTTGCTCCTGAGGATGAGGCCTGTTGAAGTTTAGAGCATAAATAATTATTATCTCTCCAGTGCAAGGGCTCTCGCTCTGTGCTTGGCCCTCTGTCCCAGCCCCCGCTCCATTCAGCAGGGTCAGGGAGAAGGGAATAAGGGGCGGTGTCTTTGGCTGACATGAACCCGCTGGGGAGGGATGAGAGGAAGGGGGTCTTGGGGGCTGGGTTCAGAGCAAGGTTAGCCAAATATCGGATAAATTAAGCAAGAGAAACAGACAGCTCAGCTTGCAGTGAACTTTTCACCCAGCTAACCTGTTCCTCACCCTGCATTGCACAGGTGGAGTACAACTCAAGTAGAGCACAACCCTTGCTCTCCCTGCCTCCTTTTTTGCTGTAGCATAAAGCATGGCCAAGGGGAGAACAGGAACTGAAAGGGGTTTGATTTGCTGGTTTGAGTCCAAGAAATATTATAGTTCTAATTGCTGTCTTAAGAGCACTGAAGTTAACACCGCTAATTGCAGCGGGGTTAGTCCTTACTTGCTCCAGTGTAGGAGGAGGACCAGTAATTTCTGGTCATAGAGGATTGGGAAGAAATTCCATACTGGAGAGGGCAAGGAACAAATGACAGTGTCTAAACAGGGATGATTAGAGATTCTTTGTGGGAAAACACAAGACTGGTGGGAATTCAGTGAATTCTGGTGTTTATATTTCTCTGACTTTTCTTCTGCATTTGCAGTGCAAGTAAATACAAATAATTGCTGACAGATGTTGTGAAAACAGAGCATTATGCTAACCATTAAGCTTATTTTTTTTTTCTTAGTTAATAATACATATTGATAACTAGACATGGCATAGTTGGGCTCTTACTCACATCACCTCTGTGTAATGGGCTTTGCTCCAGAGGTGCAGTGTGGAACCAAGAGCTGAACTTGTTCTCTTGACCCTTTCCTAAATCCCTACTGCTTACGCTCCCTCTCTCCTCTCCCAAGAAAGCTCCAGGCAAATTACTGTTTTTTAAGTAGTTGTTCCACCACAATGGCTGAAGTTTTTGATACGCTTTCTTAGACCATTTTTCTGTTTTGTGGTGTGGCAGGTTTGTTGGAGAGAGGTATCTAGTAAAGCACTTCAACCTATTTTTTAGGCTAAAATCACTGTTTTGAAATTGGGACTCTTTGAGTTCTCTTCTGATCTTCCTTTTTCCTTTTCACTCATTGTAAGTAAGGAAGGTCTGAAACCAACAGAAGCTGTCTAATGCACAGTCTTTCCAGGAGTTAAGTCCTGTATCTTTGTGTGTGTCTGCCTAGATTCCATAAAACAGGGGTCCTTGCGGACCCCCCTGRAGAAACTTTTACCGGTAGTGCACTTTCAGATGGTAAATGCCGGGAGCKCTGTGTCTAAAATGGAAAGAGCATTGTATAAACCTAGAGATAATCTCTGACTTCAGGAAGCTGTGAGCCTTCCTGCAGCAGTGAATATTTTCAGTTTTGCCTCCTGCTCTGCTCAGCACAGAGTGATGATTTCCACCCCTCATTTTGGATCTGGGAGGGAGGTCAAGTTCTTCTCAGACTACATGTAAATGTCAGTTCACATACAGCTCCGCAGCCACTGCCAGGTTTGTGTTAGGTAATTGGCTGCAAAGTAGTACTGACAGCATCCCCCTTGSATCCCAAATTCCTGGGTGCTGAGGAAGGACAGGAGCTCAGACTGACATGACCACATTGTCCAGATGTGCATTCAGGTCAGCCCTGTGTTGCAGTAGAACAGCTGGCGTCAGCTGTCCCAGTGGTGCCACTCTTGGTTACGGGAGAACTGGGGGGGAAGTGTGGGGAAGAAAGGCCATGCCTATTGTAGAGCTTACTGTTACCATTTGCGGTTTGCTCACGCCTCTCGTACCAGAGGACGAGAATGCAATTTTGCTGTCTTAACATTCCAGTATTTTGCCCATCAGGTGAGAAACAAATGCAGATTGGATGCAGAAGCTCGGTTTTTCTATTGACAGAAAAGGGCCGTGGTTCTGTAGATTGGGAAAAGTGGGGGTGTGTTACAAGAAGGTGTGGAGAAAGGGAGTATGAACTGTATTGTGGTTGCGGTTGAGTTCCTGAGCCTGCCTGTGCTGATGCTACAAGCAGACGGTTTTTCATCTCATGCAGTTGTTTAAGAAGATAAAAGAAGAAGTTGAAATCTGCATAAGGCAGCACTGCTCTCTGGTGCCTCTTCCCCTGCAACAACAGGAGCATTTTTGTAGGTTTTGTGAGCCCAATCAGAGAATGAATTCTGTTCAAACTCACTTTTTTTTGTTTGCTTTTTTGGGGCTTTTGTTTTGTTGTTCTGGTTTGGTTTTGTTCCCTTGGGATGGTTCTGGCTGGCTAATTTTACAACCTGTAGTTTCAAATGCAGATACCACCACTGGGGAGGGGATGGGGCAAGGACAAGTTCAGTGGTCATCAGATAAGCAAGACCACTCCTTTTCCATCAGTTTAAGCAGATTCAGCAGAGCTCTAAGTAACATCATAATCTTCCTAAAGACAAATTTGCTTGTCTGATCTGTCAGAGTGTATTTTCTCCACAGAAGTTGCTCTCTTCTAGACGTGTTGGTGAAGTTTCCCAGATCTGTTTCGCCATTCACCTTGTGGCTCAAAACCCTTGTGTCATGGCAGGCTTGTTTCTTCTACTGTATTTTTTACTGCCCCTTGAGTGACATCATTTAAATGATGAGTCTCTGAGAGATGATTCATACCAAAAAAGATCTAATAATTGTTACCAGTTATTCAAATCAGTGTTACTGATTTCCCGCATCCTCCCACTGGTCCCTTGAGCTCCCCCACCCACTCATTTTTCCTAATAATTCCCAGGCTTTCTGGCTGTAGGCTCAGTATGCCCTCTTCTGTGTTTCTGTGCTAAGGTGTAAGTATCTAGCTCTCCCCAGAGGAGCGTTTAGGGCTCGGCTGCAGCAACTTGCGTAGGCAGATACGAGCTGGAATTGAACTAGCAAGGTAGATYGACTACTGGCAGCTTCAGTAAAGCTTCAGACCACGTTCACAGCACATCATCTGCTTCCCTCTGCTGTGGCGGTGTGGTTGGCAGTCTCTGAGGTAGCTAGTTCAAAGCTAGATGAGTAATGCGTCTGCAGGCTACAGTGTTGGGGTGCACAGAATTGCAAACGGGATTCTCTAGAGGAGTTCTGCAACGAATTACGCTAATTATACGCTCCGAACTAGCAAACTGGTGCGACCCCATGTGCTGCTGCTGTTCCAGTTTGTAGTTATGATTGTTTCTTCTTTTTCACAAATTAAGATCTTCAACTCATGAGGCTTGTTTCTCTAGCACTGTAAATTGAAATCTGTATTGTGCAGTGATTCGTACTGTGAAACAGTAGGCTGCTGTTGAGAGAAGCTGTATTCAAGCAGCTTCTCAGTCTGGCCCCTTTTGCCCATCATGTTCTTCTCTTTTCATATCCCTATGCATTCTTCCTTGATCCTTGCCTGTTTGAGTCCCTTYGACACCAGTATTCCCATTTCTTTTACCTTCCTTGCTCATTCTCCCTCTTAGTAATTTCTTCTGTTGGCAGGAACACACTTGATTTTGCCAGAGTTAGATGGATCTGGAGTCCCAGGGAAGGGAAAGGGTGAAGCTGGATCAGTTCTGGATGCCCACAATGAGATATTTCAGAACACATTGACATTAGGGCAGCTGAAGTTCTAAAGTTGGTTTTAGAGGTATTTTTGGCTCTGTTAGGCTGTCTTGTGCAAGGCCTAAAAGAAACAAAAAACTGTAGACGTACAGTTGCACGGATCTACAGACTTGTTTTCCCCTAAGCAAGGAAAAGAGCATTCGCCCTCCCTATTTATTAGCCCCGGGGGCGGGGTGTTAATCTGACTTTGAGGGGTGGGAGAGTTGTTGTTAGCTTGTTGAAATTTGCGCTGTCAAAAATCCTTATACAGGAAGTGAAAAGCCACTTCTGTTGTGGAGCTCATTTGTTCACTCTTGCTGGGAGGGGTTGGGATGGCAACAACTGAAAATAAGAATGTTTTCCCCAGTATTTGAAGAAGTGAGTTGTTCATTTCACAGACAGTGGCGAGGAGAATGAAAAGGATATTGAGGAAACAGGGCACAGAGTCAAGGTCTTAGTTAGTAAGAGGACATACAGGACCTCTTCAGATGACTAACAAAAATTCAGTCMATTTCCTAATACCCCAGTTTTTTAAAGGAAAAGCCCCTCTTGTTTGGGGTTTTCCTATAGAGGAGGTATGAGGATATGTTATAATATTAAAGAGAGAGATCTAAAGCATAATCCATCCYTCACACAGGATTGCTGGATTTTGTAGCTCCTTTATGGGTTATTTTGATGGTTCTAAGCCATGCAAATCAATAAGATGATCACAAGGACTGTGGCTGGTTAGCCATGTTTCTGCAGCCGGTGAACTTAGCCCCCAAATAAACTGACAGCTCCTCTGGAGAGAGCCGCTTTACGTAGCAACCTCCTCTTGTGTTGGATTGCATTCGCTGCTCTGTTCAGGGGTGAAAAGTCCTGTGTAGCATGTGTTGGCCTAGCAGAATGAGCTCACACGAAAAGAGCAATATAGCTGCCCCCTTTCTTCCTTTCTGGAAAAGCAAGTGAATTTATGGCTGTTCTTGTGTGTGTAGTAAAGCTGGCACCACAACCCCTACTTTGTCAGCTGTAGGACAGTTGAGGGGAAGAAAAGCTTGGCGTGACCTTTGGTATGTTATTTATTATCACTTTGCAGCCCCCTGGAAAATGAACTTTAGAAAATTCTGAGCCGATGGTAACGGTGAACACCGGGAAAACCCGGGAATCAGCAAATCCATTGTGTTGTGCTGACAGAAAGATACTGTTACAACACACTTTAGCTGCCAACTTGCTGCAGTCACTCAATCCATCATGGTGGGCTGTTGGATCACAAGCCAGTGAAACTCAGCCTGGCGTGTTATTTTAGTCTTACATGGACTGTGAGATAAACGGGGCATGAACCGGCCCCCTGGCAGGGGGTCGACCCCTAGCGCCCTCATTAAAGTGCCAATCAAAAAGAGTAATGGAACAGGGAATGGAAAGCTGGCTTCTTCAGCCTGTTACCGCTCTCAGTCTGAGCAACTTTCACAAGCCAAGGGAAACATTTCTCTTCTGAATAGGAGCCAGACCTCCAGAAATACCTCCTCTCTGCTTGTCTCTGTGAGAGCAAGTGCTGAGGCTCTTCTGGGTGTCTTGCTTGCGGTGGAAACCTGTTGCTTACTACTACCTGTTCAGTGCAGGTAGTGGAAAGAAGTGTTGCTGAATGTAACCCGGAAAGGCTGTAGATGGTTGTTCTGTGGAATATGCAGGCACTGTCCTGTGCTTGTGTTGATCATCAGTTGGTCAGTGGCATGGTTTCTGTCCCAAATTGCTCATATTTTAGCATTTGTGCGTGAAAGCTGCAGAGAACCCTGCTTTCTCCCCATAGCAATCCAGTTACCAATGCAAGTGTGGAAGGCTTGCTTGTGTGTGCAAGGTGCGAAAGTGGATTCTTGTGCTGTGTGTGGGTTATTTCAAACTCCCACAGGAACCCGCAGCAAATAGATCCTGCAGTAATACCATAATCTTTGGGTGAATATACAGCTAAGGCTCAGGCACACAAGYGGTGCTAAGCTGCCTATCGTCTTTGATGGTTAATATTTCAAATAGGCATGTAACCTCTGCTTTGACAATGGATGCCTGTCTTTCAAATTTCGTGTGCATGCAACACTGCTGATGCTGTGGRAATTTCTGTACGTCTTGTGATGCATTCTGGGTTTCTGGTGTATAAATACACGTTCTTCTGCATGTCAGCTTCCCTCTGGTGTGTGCTTGGAAGAGAGGGCAAAAAGGTAGCTACTGAAGAGGAAGAAGGGTGGGTTAAGGTCTATGTGTTATATGGATTTAGCATTTGAAATCAGGAAGCTCAAAGCTGGGGAGTTACCTCTTAAACCTGCTTATAAATGTCAGCTCTTGGTGTGATCTCGGTGTGATTATAACTTGGCAGCCGTTTATTTTTGCTCACAAGGTTTTATCAGCAGATAGTTTCTCCAGGTGGATATTGGTTTGGTTTAAAATATGTTTTTTTAATGAGTAGGATCAGCAGTTGGAATTAGTGTCAGTGAAGCAAAATGTACAAGTAGTAACTAGCTTCATGCTTCAAGACTTACGAGTGAGCACCGTGAGTAATAGATTCTCCTGCCACAAAACTAACAAGGAGGTCAAATTTCAAGTTGACAAACTATTGCATACTGAGGCTGGTACAGATTAGAGAAGCCCTCAAGAAGCATTAAAGGGAACTAATACAAATAGCAAGTAAATAGCACGATTGGAGATCAGCTTTATATTGAGCTAGGTCAGAAAGAGTAATTTTATCCATTTATATACATATTGTGTTCTCGTATTCTACATACACCTGTCTGAACTCGGGGTGTAAGGATGCAGTCTCTGCATAATCCTCTGAAGACTCATAGTGCAACTGCTGTTACACCACAAATAAAGACGTATTCTGGCACAGAAGGTAGTGCTAAATATAATCTTCACATTTGTGGGATGTTTACCTCAACTACTGTTCCCTCCATACTTTGAGATTAAAAGAAATCCTGGAAAATGTAGTGGCACACAAAGGATCGTTCAAAGGGCCTAGAACTGCACATTGGCAGAGGGCAAACATCACTGGTGGTGTTCTCCCAGGTATTTGAGTTGCTGTGTCAGGGGCTTGACCTTACCAAAATAAGGCTGGGGGGGGGAGTCTGGTGCTGCAAATGGTGGTTTGCCCTTTTTTTTTTCTTTTTCCCCTCCCACCAAAACTATATGCAAGCATAATTTTTTTTGTTCCATCATTATTCTGATACCCAGTGGTTTGTACTGCTGATTGTCTATTGTTTGCCAAGGGCCTTGAAGCAACAGTCATTAGCTATGGTGAGTCACCCTCCCAGGTCAAAGCAAATGTTTGCTATTGCTGTGTCTAGAGGGCTGAGGGACAGTTGGTATGATAGATTTCTCTTTTATTTGTTAAAATTTCTCTACAGCTGCAGCATCCAGGGGACTTTTTTTGCTGGCATTTTCAGTATGCAGAAACAATTGTTCTGTAGCTCCCATACACARTCCTTGTCCTTTGGGTGACCCATCCATTTAGCCAAAATGTAAATGCACATGAAAGCTGTTTACTGCTCTCATGGCCTTTTAGTACATTTGAGTCAGACCAGAGGAGGCCTGAGGTGCAAGGTTATTCTTATCCACCCAGAGAACTCTTTGTGCTGGGCACATTGCTTGGGCAACAGAGTGTCAGCTACAGAGAAAAAAAACAGCAAACCAAAAAACCCTTGTGATACTGGAGGCAACATAACTATACAACAGGCCATTAATAGAACTGATAAAATGCAGTAGGCATGCATCTCTTATGTAACTGCATTTTGCTCCAAGATTATTTTTATTTCTATACTAGAATGTGCTAAGGAAAATAGCAAAAAAAAATAAATTTCCCCAATGTTTGTCAGTGGTTAATGAGTAACCTTTTTCTTTCTTTTCTTTTTGGCAAACCTCCTTTCATATGATTAACACTGCACTCTCTTACATCTATGAGACACGTGGAAAGCCAGTCACAGTGCGAGGACCCAGCCTTATGTACACATCTGGTGCTGGTTTTTTCCTCACATTCTCCCACTTCAGAAAATCTGCTGATAGCTATGAAGAGCATATGGTTCAGTCAAACTGATCTGTCCCCTCTGTTAATGAAACATTTTCTCAGCTAGGTAACTTTATGGTGGTATTGAGGCAGATGGCTCTGTGCTGTCCCGGTTCCTTTTTTAAAGCTGTCAGAGCATTGGGCCAATTACCAGTAGACTGTTACAAATAGGCTGTAATAAAGTTGACCCAATGATAGAAGTGGGGAATTGGAAGAAGTGTTTTGGTCCTAGCCCTACATTTGATAAAACTAAGCATCATAACGTGTACTGATTAAGAGTCTACTATCAAGCCTGAATTTTACACAAGCCTGGACTGGAATCCAAAGTTCTGGGCATAGTTTGATTTTTTTCCCTGAAAAATAAGGCTATGTGTTTCTTCTTTGTAACAACTACACTTTTAAGAATAGAGGAGTTTGGAGTATGGCCATCACTTTTCAAGGTAAGTTTAAAAAAAAAAAAAGTATGAGTATGGATGTGTATACATAACGTATGTATGTGTGTGTGTATATATATATACACACACATACAAAGTAGTATATAATCATACACACACACAAACAGAGTGTTATTCTTTGTAAGAAACCAAGTTGTATAAGTGGATTTTGAGCAACTGTTGACTTAATTAAAAAATGTGTTTTAGTTTGGTTTTGTTTATTTTTTTATATTTATTTGCACAGCCTGTAACCTGAAGAGAGTGTACTCCTCGAAACCTGCTTTTGCAGACCCAGGTACCAGAGGTGAAATCATTGTGATTAGCAAATAGAGGCATGTTCTTCTAAGAAGAGAAGCAGAGCAAGCAAGGTTATTCCTAGAGGAGTCATCATCTAGTGGTTCGTGCACTGTAGGAAACAGGTCAGTGCTAAGCTGTGTTACAGAGGGGAAAAAAAAAATAGTAGTTTAAAAAGATATATAGTTGGCCTAGGATCCTAGACAGTAAGTATTCTATTGCTGAGAAAATAGACAAATGCTGAAATGCATGACTCCGTCATGCAGTCTAGGAAACAGGACAGCAAATAGATCAAAACCTCCTTGTCATAGGGAAATGTTCTGATTATTTTTCTGTTTTGAGATGTGGACAATTTAGCCACTTACATTCTCTCCACAAAAATGTAAGCACTGCACTTTTTCGGTAAACAGCATTCACAACTTCTTAAGCTGTTCTGATAGTATCATCTAGCCGATTTATTGGAAAACTGTTCAGGAGCAGAAGGAAGGGAAGGATGTTCTTCACATCTTGCACACGGTTTACCTCATTTCAGGCATACCTCATTTTGCATTTCCTGTTTCACTGCGTAGACTTTATTTATAAATGGCTAAGTTTAAGTAGGTAACAGAACTGTTTATGATCCAGTAATGATTATAACAAAAAGTCTGTTTCAGCCTGATCAGACCATAGGAAGATGCATAAGTACATGTAGAACCTCACCCTTGGCTTAAGTGAAGTGTCTAACAGTTACCAAACTTTTTTTCCAGTTTATTCTGTGACTTCAGAAAGCAATTAATTTCTCTTCTTCCAGAGGCAGTGAGTGGGCAGACACCTTATCTATTCATCCTACCTGTACTCTGCTAGATCTTGCTACCAGCTGAGGACTGTCCCCAGGAATTAACATGTGGTTACAAAATCATGTATTGGTGAGTGGTGTGGGGTTTGCTTCTTTTAGCATCCATATTATGCACATATTCCCTGTATATTTGTATTTTTGCTTGTTTACCAGTAATACTGTTTCCTCAGCAAAAAAAGGTCTCTTAGTGGCCTTGCCACATTCTTGTTAGCTATGAGCATATCATAGAGCTTAAAACAATATGGTCCAAAATAGTAATTCTGCATGTTCTGATTGCTTTGTCAGATACAGGGCAGCAAAATGCAAGTTTGCAGCCACAGCTGTGGATTTAGGTCAGAACGGAAAGGCGTTTTGTAGTTCTGCTTGTCCAGAATTGCTTCCAGAATAAAATGACACAGCCATCTGTGTTCTTCTGCATATCTTGCACATTAAAAACTTGCTTACCAAATTCAGTCACAACTCTGTCTCGTTTAGTGACAGCAGAACGCATAGTTCTGGGTAGGTGTTAAAAATAAATATTAGGCTGCATTTTTCCCACATAAAATTATGTTATTACCTGAAGTGCCTTTTTTTTTTTTTTTTTTTGGATGTGTATCATTTGTCTTACTTAACTCTGGCGTTGTATAGCTTGGGTAGGTGACATGTACTGTGAGGCGTTACTGTAGCACAAAGGCATTTATCAGCTGTGCTGGTCATACAGATGTGTAAGAAAGATGTCTGGATTTTACTTTACAAATGTGCTTTTCCTTTGAAGTTTAAATAGCTTAGCAGCTAAGATTTCCCATTCTTAAATGACTTTTGGAAAATTAGACCATCTCAAACACAGCTGAGTGTCCAGGTCAGAGAAACGCGGTGTAAGTCTGGGTTTGACCTACAGTGACTTGTTTGAGGTTTTACCTCAAACATCAGAATTACGTGATGTAAGAACAGTCGTGAGGGCTGTTCTGCCACTCCAGAGGCATGTGTCTAACTCTGAGCGAATTATTCATGCCTGGCGTCTACAGTCACTTTCTGTTCCTGCACATAATTAATGGTTTTGCAAGCAAGGGCACATGAAGAGTGTGGGTGGAATCAATTTATTGCATTTCTCCAGAATCATGGTGAAATAACTCTTATGTCAATAATCTTTATTTTACATTTCTTCTGTAGCAACTCCAGCAAGAAAACAAAGTTGGTCAGGGTAGGCAGAGAACAAGTTGTACAGTTCTCAGCAAAATAGAGGTAAAATCAAAGCTAACGGGCAGCTGAAGCAAAGTATTTCTACCTCAGCATATCACTGCATGGGTTACAGGGTTTTTTGAAATACTACCTGCCTTTTTGATGGGTTATTTATTAGAGGGTGAAAGTGAACAGCTTTTTATAAAGACTTGAGCAAAGAGGCATGAAGAAGCATTGCCTTTCCTGAATTGTACTGGCTGTGTGCTAAAGACAGTGGGCARGGGGAGAAAGCTGTGTTGCTGTCTCTCATCAGTGGATTTTTTTTCTTCCCAGCTTCTGAAATGTGAAGACGGAATCTGCTTTCATTGCTGCAGCAGCCACACCTCCTCCAATGAAACCAGGGTAAGGGTGGTAAGCACGCTGTCTTCATAAGGCTCAGAATCTGAAGAACTTYGCAGATTTTGGTAAATGGAACAATTATATTGTCTTGTCTGCTTACAGCTTGTGTTTGAGTTCGTAAGAATTTGAGTGAACGCTGGAGACTTGCACTTACTCTCCACATCCTCTGAAAACTATTTTTTGAGTATGGCTCCTGGAATCTGAAAGTTATATTTATTCACTGAGTAATAGTGTTAGTAGTGCCAATAGCAATAGGAAGTCCACAGTAAGAGTTCTGAAGTTATATAAAAATAGTTGGGTTACAGCAATAAATAACATCATTTGCGCTTTTAAAAAAACAAAGATTGAAATTGTTTTGGAATGCTAAATGAGGCAATGTGCTGCTTTCAGCTGTGTCTGTACATCACTCCTTGTGATCAGCACTGTGTGTGTACCCTTAAGAGAAAACTTGGCCTTGTCTGTGGATGAGTGAGCAACTTCAGGCACCGAACCCAAGAGGAGGATGGTATCAGGAACGGTATCGCAACATACGGGAATAACCTAAGCCAGTTATATAGTCCATGGTACTCGTACACATCTAGGCGCGTGGGTACACTTTTCAAAGGTTTAAATAATGTTCTGTTTGATCATTACCAACAGTCAAAAGAACATGTTAAGCACAGTCCAAAAGAAAGAAATACACAAATTAGATCCATTTCTACTGTGGCTCCCTGAGTTCAGGTAACTCAAAGGGTTATCAAACTATCAAACTACTTTTCAGGTGTTTGCACATCAGCTCCTTATAGAATTGTTACAAAACTTAAGTATTCAAGCCATTCTCCCGTAAATTCTCAACACAGAGCTGTGAACTACTTTTTATTTTCCTTCCCCATCTACTTACCATCTTCAGCAGCCTGATATTTGCTGCATTAAAAAAGAATTTTACAGGGGAGAGAAGCAGGGAGTGTTGGTAGCAGAGTCCAACAGGACTGACATGTTAAAGCACTGTTGAGCCAATGCACTTGTTGAATTCCTTATTTTACTTAAAAATTATACAGAGAAATACACAAAAGTGATGCATTAAATCAGTTTCATTTGCATAATGGACCTTTATGGATTTTTGATTTCCAGTCACAGACCATACACACATCGACTGATACCGTGTTTTCTCCTTAGACAATAATCCTCTGCGCCTTTCACTTTACAGGAGTTGAGAATTGGTTTAATTCTAACCTTCAGTTTAAAAATATTCCTGTATGCCTTTATGAAAAGATAGTAAAAGTAAACTAAGGTGAAAGTAAAGCTATAGTGGGCTCCTTACTTTGAGTCAAAGGTTTACAAAATAACGCTCTTAGAATGTAGGTTACTCAGCAGTTTTAGAAAAGTCGTGTATTCACACGTAAACCTGGCACAGCAAAATGCTGTAGTGCATGCAGACGTTCAGCACAGTTGCTGAACTATCTCCAGGGAGCAAACATGAAAATAAGATTTCCTAGTTTCTGTGAATAAAGGTGTGTAAGTACACTCATTCCTCAATCTTCAGCTTGGTTGAAGTTGATGAGACAAATACTGATTTSATGTACAACACTTGAAAACGCATGTTATTTGTATTATTTCAAAAAGTTTAATTTTGAARAGGTTGTCGTGAAGACAAACGATGCAGTGATTTCCTCTCCCCCTACCCCCAGCATTTCCAGAGCTAGCAGAATGCCACACTAACGGGCCAACGATACAAACTTACTCAATCCAAGTGAAGGAAAAAAGTGAAGTTAAAGATTCAATTTCCAAGGCTGCTCACTTGAACTATTTTAGAAACAACGTAGAAGCAGGGGCCTTCAGAGGCGCAGACTTTGCTAGGTTTGAGTGCTGTATTCAGAACAGAATCAGCTTCTTGTTTTCTACTATTTTGAAAATGTAATTGAATTAGCGAGTCCTCACTGCAATATTTAACAAAATGCAATTATTTTTGTTAAAAACGAGGTTGAAATTTCAGTGGAACACTAGGTCTACGTGCATTTAGCTGTACTAGCGATGTAAGAAAAAGCCCAAAAAACCCAACAAACAACCCCAAACAATGCACCCTAATTACAGTGTTAAAGCTCCAAACTATGGGATGTCTGTGCTCCAACAGCTGCAATTAACTCCTAATTTTTATTTTTTTTTTAAGCTTTTATCTACATTCCTGCACTGTGAAAATCAGCTTTCTCAAGAAAAAAAGAGAGAGAGAATGGCTAGTTTCAGGTAGTGCAGTAAGACTTGGTATAGCTCCTTTAATTTCTTTACACAGTAAACAGACTTCTATTTATACCAACACCCTGGTCTGTAATTTCTTATTTACATGAAACACTTTTACATATATACATGTTAGCAAAATACAGAGCTTCTCCCAGAACCAAATGCATTTCAGCTCTTTGTTATACAACTAATGCTTTAAAAAAAAAAAAAAAAGCCCACCTCACTTGTTTTCTTATGCACARTGATTCCATTTAGCTAAATACTAAAATCGTATTTAGTTCCTTCCCACGTAGTACTTTCTCTAATTACAGAATACCATCAGCTCCAGACTGATACTTGCAATTCACTCTGGCAGTAAGGAAGAGGTTTCAAGAGTCCAGCTCTAATTGTTCTTGATTTTCACTGAGTCTTAACATAAGCTGTTGTTCGTAATAAAGGCTCTTTGCATAGTTTATTTCTTGAGATAGCTTTACTGCAAGAACTTCAGATTTCACTTTCACCTGCAAAAAGAAATGTGATTTTTCTTTATGTGGTACTGCTATAATCTAAAGCAGAATACATTTATTTCTTATTACTTCACTAACTGAAGGGATTAGGTTTGAAGTCTCCTGTAAGGAACAGAAATGTTTCAGTGGAGATTCCTTCTCAGTGCTGAGGGTGAAGTAAGGAAGAAGTGAGAGAGGGAGACACAGGTAAACAGAGATAGGTATTTTAGGATGAAAGCAGAAACATCTTGGATTATTTGAAGTTATTTCCTTTGCTTCCCCTCCTACCTTTTATCTGGCCTTGTCTGTTTGGAATGTAAACTGAGTTGGGTCAGGGGTGAGCTTGTAACCTTGTCTGCAAAACAGACCCCTGAGCAACTACTGCAATGAAGTAAAAAAACCCCTGTAATGGGTTTTAGAAGTGAGAGTTCTGATTAACTTTTACATGCATGATGACAKAAACACTCTTTCCAATCTTAGATACTTTGCAGTAAAAAAATTCTATGTATAGGAGGARAAGACTAGAGTAAATAGCAAAGTACTTAAGTTTCTTGTATGCATTGTAAAGTTAAAAGCCTTTCTCAGGTAAATACACATTTCCTACTCTTAACTTTTCTGCCTGCAGGAGTATTTTAGATTTTGCCTTCAGCTTTTCTCAGGAGTTTAGGGAGCAAGTTCTATTGTCACCTAAACCTTTTCGGCAGCAGCTATTTTCACTGCTGACAGAACAAAGTTTTCATTGTTGTGCAGCACAGGAAACCAAACGCTAATGACTACAAACACTTTCAGCACCAGTACCTGCGTAAAGGGGAAAAGAAACCCCCGCATGAATGAAACAATAGATCCTTACCATTGGCTTTTGTTGTGATGGGCCTGGCATTGCTACACCACTGCTTGTATTAACAGCTTTCTTCGTCAACTGTATATACACGTTCCCATGGTCTTTTGAAACAAGACAGTGGTAGAGGTCATCGTACTTGACTTCGAGGAAGATGGCCTCGCGATCTGTGTAATCGCCACTCTTCAGGAAATAAACAGCTTTAGATGAAATGAGAACACAGTAGCTGTCTATGTTCTCCGCTGCTATGAAGCTGCAAAAAAGAAAAAAAGAAAATTATTCACCTGAAGCTAAAAATAATAAACTAACAAATGTCTTCACCTGTTATGTTTTGCRTGACCTTTAGAAGTCTTTCAGAAAAATTAATAGCGTAACATGTACAATTCATCTGTATTTAATTTAAACTGTTATAAAATTCAAGCTGATGAAGTACCCTCTCACCCAGTTAAAAAAGATCATGCTGTAAATCAAATATTAGTGCTAGATGCCTGCCTTCTAGCTTTGGACATTAAAAGGGCATATAAAAATATCCTTCAACAAGGTTTAAGAAGAGTAATTTCCTTGCGTTGGACCACTGCATGTCCTAATACTTAAGTTTAATTGTCAGTTCACTTTCATTGCTGATATACGAAAGGTTTGCAGACATTTATGACAAGAGCATTATCCCTCTACACATTGTAAACCTACTGTGCTTCCTTTTACCACACACCTCCCTTGCCTTTGAAAACAAAAAACAAGTTTAACCTGCTGCCTGGATCAGTAGCTAGAAAAGAGGAATTAGCTGTTTAACACTGGGGTGAAAGGTTAAGCAGCAAGCAGGTTTCCCCAGAGAGATTAGTCCGAGTGATGAATAGTGGAGGTAGAAAAGAGTGAGTTAATAATATTGAGAATTATGATGGCTGAAAAGGTTGATGTGTAAAAAAAACAACAGTAAGGAATGCAAAAGTGAAATAGATATTTCACACACAAACGCTGCTCTTCCACTTCTGATTTACTACTTAAATGAACCTCATCGGTGGGTTTTTTTAAATGCCGAAAAATTCCAAAAGTTAAATACGATAGCATAACTAAGAAAGAGTGCTAAATAGCATAATTACGCTCTGTCAACAACCCATGGCAGTAGAAGTGTATCTGTAAAACTAAGATTCTCATGCTGTCAGGTAGGTTCAAAATTACTATTTTCTGAACTTTTGCTTGTACAAATCTGTTTGCTGTTCTCCTAATACATTCTGCAAAATGCTCCGCTGTCTTTGAAATCAATGAAGACTGTCAATACTAAGAGTTTTTGGTAGATCAGAAGAGCTCACCATCTCCAAAACTACTGTCGGCTCTACCATTTAAGTAACGCTTTGCCCAAATTACTCTGAGCTATATCCAAATAAACCCATAGCTATAAATGGAATTTTAATAGCCAAAAATGTTTCAAGAGGTCAGATCATGGTTTCTTTTTGTGGTAAAAAGGAATAATTCCAGTAACTTTCTATTAATAGTCATCTGAAAGATGGTGTTCTGCACTGAACTTGTCTTTTCCCTGCCCTATGCCTCCTAGCCATGTCAGCTGACAAATGCCCTTGCTCCCATAAACTTGAGAAAGGCGTACGCACTTACTCAACATTTTCATTTGAGTGCTGAGAAGAGCACAGCCATCCTATTAAAAAAAAGACTGTAATGTACTTTGCCCAGCTCTAACCGTGGATGAAACTACAGGATAGGACAACTGAATTGTGTTCCTTTAAGTAAAACAAAATGGACAAAAATGTGTATTTCAGCTTAAAAAAAACATAGGTGAAAGACAACGTTAACACAGTTACTGAAACTAGCAATTGCCCCTCAGTTTTCCATCAGAGTTCAAACACTCTGGGATAAGGTTTTGTCTTTGAAATAAGTTAATTAGGATGGAGAGTGGCATTTTTTATTAAGTGTTATAGAAAACTTAATTTTAAAATAGAGCAGCATTATAGCCTTCAGAATAATGGTCTTGTTCCTTAGGACAGGCACATAAAAGCAAGTACAGTATTTTACAGAGATCCTAGCTTTGATTTGGGTCAGACTTCCACTAGAAGCGGAACCAGAGGAAACGTGCTGGCACACCGGCTTTCGTTGCTTCTTTTCCAGCGGGAAAGAAGATTAAAAGGTGATTTTCAGAAACCCCTATCACTGTATCACTGTCCTTAGCAATTGTCACAGCAAAGTTGARAAACTCGAGAAGGTTTTGTATACCCACAAAAGCAGAACAGCTGTTTTCCTGATGTACGGTGTTACAGCCTGCTGTATGGGGGACATCCACGGAGAGAACTGAAGCACTAAAAGCTACTATAAAGTTCAGTGGAAGCAATTGGGTAATGGGACTACGGGTTTGTATTTTCTCCATAAGAACAACAGATTATACATCTAATTTTCCATACCAGATTTTTACTGGTGTCATGCATATATTTTGAGGAATGGAAACAGAGGTCAGTGATTTAATGGTGAAGCACAGAAACATGAGCTAATTTGTAGTTCAAGCTCTACATTTTGTTCTAAGTTTGAGTCATGCATCATTACCCATTTTCTCTTGCCAACTGTTACTTTCTTTTCTGTGTCTAGTTCTCAAAATGGGTATTTAACCTTTTACGATACTACCTCAAGATACTTTTTTTTTTTAAACCCATACTTCTACACGATTCAAAAGATCTCAAATTAATAAAATGAAAAATTAAATGAAACATGATCCAGTAGAACAAAGTAGAAGCAACCAGATCTCTGGCGAATTTGTGGGTTTTTTAACAACATGAGGAAGTAATTACACAATATTTTCCAGAAGTGAAACAGTGAGCCTAACTGGAAAAAAATGTGGAAACATTTAGTTAGAACAGTAGAGCAAGGTATTAAACCCCCTTTTATGGATTTAACTCTGAAGGAAAATATGCAAATAATCAGGTCTTTAAATGTGTTTCTGATTATGATACTAGGATAAAAGTCAGAGGCATAATTTTGTACTTATTTTCTATGTCAAGAAACACTGTGTTCTTGTTGAATGATGTTCCTAATGGTGAAAGTCACAGTGAATGAAGAGTGTGACTCGATGACAAAAGCCCATTGATCTGCTTACGGGGTACACTTGCAAAAAGTTGACCATTTTTTTTTGGTCACAAATTGCTCTCTTTCAATTCTCCCTACCYAAGAGCCAGACTGTATGTGCATAAAGATGCTCAAATGAGATGAAAAGAGGATAACGAGAGTGGTAAGATTGCAAGGCCGCAAGCAAGTGGCAGATTACAAACTCTTCCTCACAGGCAGCTGAAGGTGGACTCTGGAGTGGCACATGGCTTCCACAGCCTGATGACTGGTGAAATTAAGATATCCTGCTGAATTGGTACCTCCCTCTACGAGCTTCACCATCAGTYTTAACTACTTTGCCTTGGCGGATACTCTGATGGATAATAGATGCAAAACACAGTATCTTACACTCTCCACTGAGAACAGCTGCTCAAGTAACTGTGGTAGAGATGGGGTTAAGTAACGAATTATGCCTTAAGACCCCAATCCAACAAACTGATGTCTCCTGTAGAAACAAATGTACAGGTATCTTCCCATGCGTTCACTCTGGATGAGTTTTTTTTTCATACTCCCAAACCTGACCACTAATAACATTTATACACTATTTTCACTTGCTTTCATGAACCCATATCCAGGGCATTCAGACGTAGATGCACCTTCAGTGTATTACCCATGCAAATTATTCAGGATTGACTTTTCGGGGTGGGGGGAGGGCAGGAATTTTGCAGGTTATTTTAGTCATTAACAGCCACAGCTTAAGAATAACATGTACCATAGGCATCCAAGTTAGCTCCTCCCACATGTAAGCCGGAGCCACCTCAGAGCGCGCTCTGTGCAGGTCAGTGGGGGTTCACGTATTGCTATCACAGACTCACTAGCCACTCCCCTAGGCTTTGGGCTGTGAGAAACAGACAATTCGGATGGATGAGGGAAGAGATGCTAGTTCTGCCTGCGTGCATGTTACAGAGGAAGAAAGGTTAAAGCATGCACTTGTTTTATCAGTGCACATGAGGGTTGGACGTGTGTTATGCACGGACTAATGATTACTAATGATTACTTACAAACTTACTGAGATTTCATCTTTTGTAATGATAAAAGGGGACCAGGGACATTAACGGGAGCAGGAGTCAGCAAACCAAGGCTCCGATTCTTTCGCAGCCTGTATGTGATGTGCGATCAACGGCAGTTTGCAACAAGCGAACCACAGGAGCCCTGTGGCACCTGCAGTGATGTTTGCGTACAGCCGGTGAACAGGCCACTGTGGAAGTCATCAGGTGCTCGGGCTGTGCTGCTGATCGGTACCAAGGGAGAACGAACGAAATGTACGTGCATGTGCGCGCGCGCACGTGTAAAGCAGTTTTAGCCCCTCTTCCCCAAAGACGTGAAGATACAACGGCRGCAAAGAGAACTTTAAAGTAACTGCGTAAGTCAGTACTTACAACTCATCCTGAATGTTGTCAGTCAGTTTGAACAGCTGTTCCTGCCCTTCTGCTTGACTTTCTAAATAGCGGGGCAAGAGCCCTTGAGGTCCTCTGCAGCAGCGTGGCTTTCTCACTCTCTCCACTTGTGTCCTACATGCGAAATAGATGCAGAAAAATGACTTAGTGCAACAGCAGTGCTTTTCCGTCCACTTAAACCTGTCAACATACAAAGTTTTATTTATTTGGAAATATGAGATGTGACAAAGCCTTCAAAAAYACAAGGTCTTCACAAATACAGCATGTAGATGCTGTAATACTTGATCTGGAAGACACGGTGTCTATTCATATAGTTTCACATTTCAAAGAAATGTCTCCTGGTTTTCCTCTACAATTAAGGGGCAGCGTGCTAAATTAATAGGAAGAAGCAACCTAAACTGAGTATACTGTCTGCAGATTTTAGGATCTGATTATCAGCAGAGTTTTACTGACTTGACTGTTTCTTCTCATTTCTCTACAGAAAGTAAGAGTGCATCAACTTAGAGCTCACATGATGGACAGCGTCAGTAGTTTGAAAATTGACGGGTTACGGAAATAGGAACATGCAGTTAAGACAAGGCAAAAGGAAAATCCACAGTTAGCGTTTCCATAGTGGGGTTCAGTGTACTTTGCCTTTCTTGAGCATCTATTCAAAAATGACAATAATAAAAGAGACACACATGTGGCCTAACAAACATCAGAGGTTGATACTGGCCACAGTGCTAMACAACTGCAGGCTAGGTTCCTCCTTTAGAAGTATTTTGTTAAAAAATAATATTCTGAATTCCTTYAAGCTTTTGGAACGCCCTACCCCTGAAGAATTGTGTTACAGGTTGCCTAGCCCTGCTTTATTCTCTGTCCTTTCCCAGCAGCATCACTCTGGGTCTGCTGCATGGTTTTTCATMTCTCTTTCAGGCTACTGCTGTTAGTAATTTTCCAAGCCAAATGCACCATTTTTGATTAGTGCTCTCTACTTCCCATCTTGATGCTTTGTAAAGATCCTGTACAATGAACTGTTCTATCCTTTTTGATCAGAAAGACAGGAAAAATATCCCATGTAACAACGCGTTTTCTTTTTAAGCTGCTTGGCAACAGCACACAAGAGTACTTGCCTTCTAAGCTGTGCTTTCTGCAGATGTTTTCTCTGGAGCCTTGTTCCTCTGTTACCTTTGCCTTTCAGCAGTCCTGTCCCAGACTTGAAACCCAGGCACCCTTTTAAAACTTGTTTTCCTTCGAGTCGTTGACACCCTTGCCTTTCAATGGTGACAGACATGGGGTTTTGCCCCTTCCCTTCTTGGCTGCAGTAAACGTTACTGGAACAGAATCTCTTRGGTGTCATTCATGACTTAGTATCATCTCTGCTGCTCTCCCACTGGGTGACTGGCCTCGGTGAGTTTTGGCTRTCGTTGCTCTGTCTGCTATCAACAACGTATTTTGCAAACAAGGTATAGAAGCCAAAGATCCTGGCTTCCCAGCACAGCAGAGAAACACACCAGCCAATTTATATTTGTAGTACATTATGACTATCTGGTAAGTTCTGATTTTCTTAATGAGATTATTACATCCCTGATCTGCGTAACAAACTACAGTGGCTCAGAAGTAGTGCTTGTCACTSATCCTCTGAGAGAAACTTCAGGAGAGACAGAAAGCTCTTGACTTCACTTCAGCTGAACTATGGTTACACTAAGATGGAAAGTCAGTTTGTCAGCAGGGAGGATGAAATGWAGAGTGGAAATTCTCCAACTAAAAGAATGCGAAAACAGAGCAGGGGCTTAGCAAACCATAACAAATGCTGTCATTAATAGTGCCAGTAAAATGTTACCAGTCAAATTTTCAGTTTTACCTCTGCTGACAGATGTTCTCACTGCTTTACCTGTCCTGCTGCACTGCTTTTGGTTTTGGTTAGACGTTCATTAGTTAATTACAGTGTTACGCATCCAAGCTAAAAAATGCCAGTATGAAAATTCCCATTTGCCGCATAAAGGTACTTCCTTTTCCTCATTTGCAAAAAGTGCAATGTCTTAAAACTGTATTCTTCCATTAGTAGCATTTTTCTGAATCAGAATAACCTAAACACTAGGTAAATAGATGACTTTCACAACCGATGTACGACTTACAATTACTCCACTGAATAACAGCTGTATGCAGTTGTTAGAACTTCACTATTAAGTACTAYGACTCTGGAACAAGTCACCTCTCCTGCCCCTTAGATTTTTTAGGTACAAACAGGATTCATCTGTACCAGGTGCAGTTACATGACAGTATTGTTATCTTTCTGAACCTGCACCAAARGTGAACAAGTGCGTGCCTGTTTTTATCCATTAGATTCTTACAAAGTAGTACACAGAAGTATGCATTTGCCTTCACAAAATGCAGTATGTTGAGGCTAAGTTCCAAAGAAATTAAAGGGTTCCAACCAGTGTAATTCACATCTTGCTGTTTGTCCTACTTCCTAACTTCYAAAAGCAGTAAAATGGCAAAGTGTCACTTACCCAAAGCAGCCCCATCGGCTGTTAAACCTCTCTACAGCACCTGTAGCTTCCGTTGACAAGTTTTAAGAGTGAATGTCTGAAGCATAATGTACAGTTTTTCATTAACTATTGGCCAATCGCTAACTTTTTACTTGGACACTTTCCTGTTACGCATTCAGGAAAGTTAGATCACCATCCATATGGGAGTGAGCAACAACACTGCGTAACAGTTTTTACATTAACCATCTTTCCGATAAACATTCAGCTGTGCTATTTTCTCTAATATTCTGTAGTACCGTGAGAAGAGGTATCTGAAGCATCGCAATCAATACTACTGTAAAAATGAGAAAAGAATAGGGCCTTTTATCAGACCTGTTCCGTAGAAACCACAACATCAGCAAACACTGGTTAACGTCCGGCTTAGCAGCAGGTCAGAGAGAGAAAGTACCAGTACTACAAAAGTACTAGGCACCACAATGAATTTCCGGAAGGCTTGGCAATTTCCAACTTGTGGGTTTGGTTTAGATTTTATTTTTAAATGGAAGAAGTACTTCAGAGTACAGTGCTTACTGTCTCCAGTGCTCCTCCATGCTAAAATGTTCATCCTGGTGATAAAAGGTAATTCTCATCTTGGTGGTAAGCAGGTCAGCTGCTTTTCAACCGAGTGCCATTAGAGCTAGTACTCTGATTGCACTGATTTAGTCCATCGGCCCCTTGGCAAACTGGTCTGTTTGGTCTGGACAGCTAAAAACATTCCACACAACTTGATTTTTTTAATCTAAAAATTTGTTCTACTGTCTCAAGTTACATTCTGTAAATAATAAGCAATGCTGATGAAATACAAAAAGCTGAAGATTTGTAAAGCAGAATGAACGGTGGTGTGCCCACATCTGTGTTACATTAAACATGCACTCAACAGATTTGCTGATTCTTTTTTAATAAGCACACAAAGGCAATACAAGACAGAAATGCCCTCACGTCTACTAGTCACAGCAGGGAAGAGTGCTGCTGAATGAAGACACAAAGAGATTGGAAATGGTGTCAGAAGGTTGAGGCACACACTCCAGTTCTTCACTGTTCAAACAAAGCTGAACACTGGAGAATCTCATTTCAGATGACTGTATGCACACTAAAAACAGTTAATAGTGTTAATTGGTTGGCTTCTGCTTAACAGTTCACAGAATTCTTGTGATTTAGTTGACCAGTTTTAAGCCAGAAGTTTTGTAATCAAACAGATCATGGACCCACTGATGTAAGGAAGTTGTTCAGGTATTATTGGTGATAATTATTTACCAACCTAGATTGAAAAAAACTCTACAAGAGACATCGCATGTTACACAGAATTACTTTTATCCTTGTTCCTTCACTGCACGTTTTCCCCCATCAGGTACCCGATCAGGTTTACACATGATTCTTGCTGAGGTGCATAAATACACAGTGTTTCTGAGAACAGTAACTGTTACTCATGTTTGAGTGTCTTCTGGACCTAAAAAACTTCCTTGAAGTATGCCTAGATTGCTTTGACAAAAACATTGAAAAAATAAAAATCAGAAGGTATCAAACTTTGTATATCAACAGGTGATAATTTGGGAAAACAAAACATTGCACTTCTAAAATTATATACAAATAAAAGTAAGTGTGTTTTTGCTATTGCATCTTTCAGTTTCCTCAGTATCACACCTAGAATTATTATTCAGAATAAAACAGCTTTAGGAAATTTAGCAACTTCTCCTGAGAGAAAAAAAAGCAACAAGGAAAACCCTTATGACCGACACGGCAATCGCTATAACCTTCCATTTAAAATGTGTATCTGTGGAATTTCTAATCTGTCCTCTTGGTAARCGAGGCAGCGCTGGCAACTACCAATCTGGTCTTTTTGAAGAACAGATTTTTGCCCAAATTGAGCATGTATAGAGATTTTGATCCATAATTGGAAGAGTGCAAGGACACCCCGAATCCTGCACAAACAGCAGCTCTAAGTGCAAGGAGATGCAATTCTGGCGTCTGAAACCAGTATTTAATGGCAGAGGCTCTTCACAGAGACTTCACCTGCTGTACTGCCTGCCTGTCACCAAAACCCCACGTCCGTTCTAGCTGACAAACAATGCTGCGCAAATCCGCCACGTAAGCCCTCCAAAGAGGTACCTCTGGCCACAGGGCTCTCCCCCACACTCTCTAGTAACAATTTTCTTCAGCTGGACCCAGTTCTTGCTGCCAAAACTTCCAGCAACTGTCATCAATGTGTCGCATTCATAAAGGTGTTCCAGTTTAACAACCTCATCATTCCAACCCATTTAAAGCAGCAACTTACTGGTTCTGGTACAGCTCAAATTCTGTCAGTGTTTCCATTGTAAACTTGTTTTTTCAGGTTTGCATAAAATTTATTGATAAAAGCCTGCTCTGGGCTGTAACTTGGCATACTGACTTTCAGCCTGAGAACAATTTTTATCCCCTTGAAATAATTATAAAACAACCTTAGTTCAAACAAAGGAAAATTGGCAGGTAATACAAGCCTATGAAACAATTCAATTGCTGCTAGTATTTTGAAGAAATAATATCAAAGCCGTTACTTACTTGGCTCCAGAAAAAGTCTGCTTCATAAATACAGGGAGTGCTTTGTCTAAGGAGGCTTYAGTGCATTTCAGACATTAAGTAGTGACTTAATCTGGGAAGTTAAAGGAGGAATAGCCTCACATCTTCTATCATAAAATATGCAACAACTAGGATACCTGCTACAGTTGCTTGAGTTCAAGACTGAATTGCACCTGCAGCCTTCTGTAAGTATCATCATCCCAGGCACATCATTTCCACAAAATGCAGAACGAAGACAGTGCTCGTCTCATAGACGTGTAATGGGAGGACACGGTGTAAAGCACACTCAGAAGTGCCAGAATCAATTAAATGCTAAACAATGTATACATCAAAAACTATCCTAAAAGTTCAGCCATCACAGCAACAAACTACAGATGACRCAGTCACGCCACAGGATYRTAAGGATAAAAAAAAWGAAAACAAATTATGCCATTTCTGATATGGTCTGTATTTCATACACCACCTTTGCAAAACACTAAAACCCCACTATTTCCACAATTCCTTCCTCATTGACCTGCTTTTTTGTACTTTGTTTCAAATGCCGAACCCTTGCAGTAAGCAGGAATGTCCTGAGCATAAGGGGACAGACAGCACTATGTTTGTGTGTGCTAGCTCTCTGCGTCCGAGAACATTAAATGACTTGGGCCCGGTTTCAGAAAAGCCTATGGCAATCTAGATTTCACGTTCCGTTACGACTCTGCTGGCAGATGGCGATGCTGTATTTCCAAGGGTAAGTACAGTTGTCTCCTTCCCAGTGTTGGGYTTTGGGGGTGCAGTTCCCAAGAGGCAGGTAATTTCTTGAAGACTTGATGCCTGAACCCAGAGATCTGGCACAGCTCTGTGATGGAATTCATTCACCGATTCAGACACAGATGCTTTTAAGGTGTGTTAAAAATGCACACGCAGTGCAGTCAGTCTGAGTGTTGGATTTGGCGTTAGAAYGTCTCAGTTAGATGCAAGAATGTGTAAAATCATGAGCCAGACAGCTCCCTGCTGACTGCATATCTGAGGAAGCTTATATGCACCGTTTATTCCAGCAAATGCATGGAATATATTGTGCTTGTTAAATGTGTTCCCAAAATGCTAGTTTCAGGCAGAAACATGCAAATAAGTGGTGCCTAGGGTTAAAACCTCCCACTTACAGTCAAATCCCTCCTCTTCTGAGGGATCTACCAGCTCAGATGCTGAAGACCTTTAGCTGACCCAGTACACTTGTAGGAGAACTACAGCATGCTGAAGAAGCAACTGTTTACCATSTAGGCTGTTCCTGCCTACTTCTTGGAGATGTAGCTCTTCTCCCCGTTTCCCCTTTCTTTTGTATACAAGATCAAAACAAAACTGAAAACTAATCATTGGTTTTATGATTGTATACAACTTCTTCAGGCTCCAAGTTCAAAAGGAAGTAAGAAAAGCTTAATTAAGACACCAAGAATCATGTCTTTGCAGAGCAGCAGAGGTGCTCGCCAAACGGCACGTTCTTATGACGTCTGCCTTACAAACCCAAGATCTGCGCAAGCTGCACGTGCTTGCATACTAGACAACCGCCCGGCACTTACACCAGTCATACTCTGCGCATCCACCAGTGTTCAACCTCTGGCACTTGCTCCACCGCTGACTGTAATAGCTGTGCAGCTAACGAACGCTTTTTCAAGCACTTTGATATCATCAAGCTGAAGAAGTCAACAAAATTTAACACTGCCATCTCAAGTTTCCCATTTCTCCCAGACTCTTCCTGTACTGATCAGAGAGTGATGACTGGAGTYGTCACCTTAAAGTTTCCTGCCTCACAAATGTGTTGAAAAATGCTCCCATTCACCTTCTGATTCAGTGTAAAAGATACGGTTCTTAGCAGGGATTTCTTGCAGACACCTACCTGAAAAACATGAGCTGCACATGCCCTAGTGAAGATTAAAGYGCCCAGGGCCACAACATTACTATGCCTCGAGGCACAGCGCGAGGTCTCAAAACTTTTGAGTACAGTCTGCTGACAGGCACGGCACTGCAGTAGATGGAGCATTAGTCTTATTTCTGTGCTCCTGTTTATAATGGTCCCATCAAAACCCATCAGTGCTGGCCAAGCAACGCCCATTTGTTGGAAATGCAAACGTGGTCACCTTACTTCGAGTGTAAGAGAAATGTTCCCATATTGTACTCCTATCTTTCTGGGAAAGCAAATCCTCTTTGGGGAAGAAAACAAACCAGGGGCCCTGCCCAGCACCAGGACATTAACTGCTAGGTGTGCATGAAAAGCTGCGTGAAATGAACTACGATGGCTGTGCGTGTTTTCTCTTCAGACCCGACGTTACATGCTTTTCAGTTAGTACTAGGGCTGCAACAGGCACAGCAAAGTCTTCTAGCACAAATTTCACCTAACAGAGCTACTCAGAAAGTTTGTTTTGATTTTTAAAGTTAGCAGTTGCAAGAACAATCCAAATCAACTGGCTGTACTTACAAAACTGATAAAGAGCGTTCCACATGTTAACAGCAGCATTAGGTGAAAAAATTGTCTATAAAAATACCAGCCACATGCTAAATGAGGTGACATCAAGGCAATAAATAGCTCCATCTGTACGAAAGAGTTTGTAGAACAATGCAGAAGACATCTCTGAACAAAAAAAGTAACTAACTATGGGTAAAGTAGTTCTGAAAAAAAAAGTGGGTTGGATTTTTTTTCGGTAAAGAAAAAGATCAGTTTTACATATTTTTCTCAGATCACTTTATAAATCTGCTGCACGTTAGAAATCAGACACACATGTATTTTTTCCAAGTAAAGAAAGTTGAAGGTTTACATTTTTAATAGCAATGTGACTATTTCTGAATGGCAGCAGTATATATTACATGCAGTGTGAGAGGGTTAAACAGGACAGCCTCAACTCTTTATAAACTTTTGCCCTCTGGATATGTACTCATTGGCTGCTGTACAAGACTCGAGCTGTATTACACGCCTTAACGATATGGTTCAACTGTCGGTCAGGCTCGGGGCCTGGCAATAGGCCAGACCGCAATCAATGGGACACAAACCTCCCCCTTTCAGATCATCACGAAGGCTCATATTATCTCCTTTTTGTCGTGCTGGTTAAATTTATGGAGCAGAACCCCAAAGCTGCATTCCTTGGCTTGGGCCGGCCCACGCGGGCCTCCCTTTGTTTGGTACTGTAAGCGAGGCGTGCTTTGGAGGATTGCAGGGTTGTTAGTTCAGGCACTGACTGTTTGCTCATGACTGAAATGAAAAGAGTTCAGTGGAAGGGCAAAAGGACAGCACAAGTGTAAAACCCCATCCCAGCAGGCCCTGGGCTCCCACATCTACAGACTCTGGGCTAGGACTGAGCAGAAAACCTCACCCTTAATGACAAAGGAAAAAATCTGTCTAGTAACAGGTAAACAGCCCAGCACTGCGTTAGCACATACCTTGCCGCAAGGTCTCTTGCTTTCAAGTAAGCCTGTAATTACTACATAAATATGCACCTCAACTAATCTGGCTTAAAATACTGCTTAGAAGTGGTATTAGTTTTAAAGCAATGCTGTATCTTTTAATTTGAAAATAAAACCTGTCAGTACAAACAGTACTACCTGTCCAGCTGCATGATTTAATACTTCTACCATTTTGAACGTGGAGTAACCTCAGAGAACCTGATGCCGTGATATTTATGCTTGGGAGGAAGACATAGGAAGTAATTCTAGTAAGACACAAAACTACTGGAAATGCAGTATGCAGAGGAGAGACTTTCATTTTGTGTAAGAGGCATTTCCTACACCTTTGTATTTGGTCTCAGAATGGAAAAACTCCACCTTTGGGTATGCTCAGATACTCTCCTCAAAGCTTTGTTACTGTGGTAATTAAAGGCCACTTCTTGATACAGGTTACAAAATTAAGGATGTAAAGAAGCCTTTAACATGATCGCAAGGCAAAATCATCTGGAGTGAAAACAAATGGAAGGACAGCTTTAAAGATGGTATTCCACATACACACAGGAGGAACAAATACATACACGGAAAACCACAAGGACTCTTACTGATTATGCTCGTAATATAAGGTACCCGGGTACTCATTCTCGGGTACAGAAGATACCTGTGCTTACCTTCATCAGTATAAGACTAGTAGAACTTACTCCCAGAAAGCTGCCTTAGACCTGCTGTACCAGACTTCACCCCTTTGGCACAAGCAGCAGATATTTCGGGACATGAGGTCATACAGCCACTGCATTGGCGAGCAGTTCGTGCCATTTGTGCTTTAGAAATAAGTAAATAAACAAATGCTATATTCCTATTGCATTACACCAGTTTCATCTTTCCTGCTATTTTTATGAACTGAAAATACTAGTAAGAGGGCCAAAAGATATTATAAAAACCCACAGAATGTGTATTAAATTTTTTTCAGTTCTAGGGATCAAGTCCGACTGGTTTAATGCAGTCCGATGATTTGTCCTGGTACATTCCAACAGAGACGTCTGTTTTGAATAAAGCTTTTGTTCGTTTCTGGTGCGCATAAGCTTTCAACTTATCCCACCTAATTCTAAGCAAGTAGATTTGTGAATGGAAATTGTGAATACTTTATTGGCTGCTCTTCGATGACTTTTTAGTTTGTACTGCTGATGCTAAYGCATGAATATAATTTTTCTTTTTCAAAGTCTCCCCAGTTCCATTCTAGGAGATACCACTGCAGACTATTTAGATCTGCCGCTCTCTGTAATTGTTTCAACCCAAGAAAACTATTACATAGAATACACCGGAACAGCAGCATCGTTTAGGGGAGTGCTTTCTGAATAAGGAAGGATCTAAAAAACACACGAATGCCAGAAAACAGGAACCATACAACACACCAAAAGGTGTTCCTTTTACTTTTTGGCCTTGGTGTCCAAAAGCTTTTGCTGAAATACAAGATAAGYAGACAAAATATGCAGGCTCTAGAAATGTATTTCTGAAGGAAATAAAATTTTCTCCCTGCCTAGATGCATTCCTTTTCGTTAATAGCTAAATAATGTGAGGTGGGCTCACAGTGTAAGAATTCCATTTTGTGTCACAGATGTAGTCCTCTTAATTGTCACTTGAAGTGTAAGTAGTAGAGCAAATCTGTGGTAAATCCAACAAAGGATTTATCAGCTCTTTCCAGAAGCAAGTTCCTAATTGCTTAAATTTCTGATGGCCTACGCCAGGCCTACATGACAGTGCCTTGGACTCAACCCAACCGGGAAGCATTAGTTACCTGCTGCAAACGTCTGCCTGGGCGAGGAGCAGCAGCTCCCCCGTCCCTTCAGAAGTGTCGCATTTGAAAGTGAACAAGTGTTGGACCCTTGACGTCCGTTTTCAGCCATCTCTCCTTTCGTACCAGGCTGGCCTAATACAACATAATGCCGCCTTCTCACAAACACGCACCTTTTCCAAACCAGTTATTGTATGCAACAAAATCAAGCTTAATCTGGTTCCCGTTCTGAACCCAGCCACAGCAGCAGTCTTTTGTTTAATGAARAAGCTATGCAAATTTCACTGGAATTTAACCAGTGATGGAAACATACTTGCCTCTAGTTGTACCTTACCAAGGCACTAGTAAATATTTTGGCTTTGTGGAGACTATCACAGTAAGAACTCTGCATTTATTCTTCTTTTTTTTTTTTTTTTTTAATTATTTGTTGCTAATAATGAACGGACATCTAAAGAAAAACATAATTTCACATTTTATGCTTGGCTAACTACTCAGTGTTGCTCACATCAACGTTTTCCATTTTCACTCATCTGTCCTCCCCTCGCTCCTGTCCCTTTACCAACAGTCTGAATGCATCCAGGGTATCCTTCTGCCCTCAAACATCAAGTTAAACACTGATGTTTTAGTGGAAAATCCTTCTTACTTACAAAATAGATGCTGGTATTTARAATGACAGTTCAGTCCCTCATAAAGTCTCACTTTTTAATGTTAACAGACATGTTACCAATGGTGAAACCCAGTGACCACGCAGTTTTCTTAAACCAGGCTTTCGTTCAGTTTTAACAGTAGGAATACGTTCTGTCATGGCAAAGCAAAAAGGCCTTAAACAAAACAAGTTACACAAGCTTTAACTGAAGGTTTAGCACTCCCTATTGGAATTTAAACCATCTAGAACTTCTTTGATAATATGCAGGGTGCATAAAAACCCAGAAGTAAAATGCAACTTTAACCCTTGGGCTTGAAAATGTGTCTTTTTAAAAATGGGTGTTTGTTTTCAAGATTTCATGTCTCAGACCCTGCTACTCAAAGTCTAGCTCGTAAGCTCCAGAGGCTAATCAGATGTAATGTGTGTAAAATGGAAGACCTGTATGATTAAACATTGCCTAATGCAAGCCAGTAATTGCTTATTTTTTTTTAAACCTACTATTACTCAAAAACATTCATATACAGCAGATGTGAAAGTAACCACATCTATACAGTATTAATGAAGTATTATGTTGCTGCTGTAGGTCCAAACACTGTGGTTTTTTGTTTCCACTCCTTCCAAATAGTTAAATTCAGTCAACTTCAAAAAAGGGGACAAAGACAACCAACTGTAAAGACAACTGATTTCACAAATATTCCAAACATAAATGGTATCTAGTAATGCAGATACCTAGCAATAACCTCCTGGAAACATTATTCAGACATAAAGCAAGGTATTTGCAGTACTGCAGAAAAAAGCCTTACAGTTTGGTTTTACAGCAGGTACCCATTTATGTCGATTCAACCCTCTAAAAAGGAAAGGGAGAGGGATATGTTAGCGCAGAGTTTGGATTCTCCAAATCATCCGGACTTCTGTTGGGTGCTAGGCACCTAACAGTGCGTTCCCACAATGAACAATGTGTTGTTCTGGAAATTGTGACATTATTACACRTGCGGCACTAGAATTACAGACTCTGCAATAAAATATGATTAAACAAACTGAATGTTTTAAAGGTTCATCTTTCTTCTACTACATCCTGTGGATTAAAAAAAAAACCATGAAGACTACATGCATCAGAGTTATTTTCTTCAACCATGCAGAGCAAACTCTGCTTTACTGTGAAGAACAGAGGCTGTGCTCCCAAGTAATTATCCTTCAGCTCTTTGGCCTCCAGGAGGAAGGCAAAGGGAAAAACCTGCCTGTCAGTCCTGGAGCAGGGCGTGAAAAGAAAAGAAAAAGCTGCCCCCCTGTATTTCCTTGGGCTTAACTMTTACTAGCCTTTATTTCTAAAGTCAGATCACCTTGAAAATTGTATTTTTATTTCTTGAAATAGTAAGTTTTATTAACTAAAGACTGACTTCTTTAGGATTAGTCACTGTGTGAGTACATAGAGGTTCAGAAGTGCAGGGAAATGTGTGACGGCAGTATGCTCCATCCTCAATTCTCATGATTTTAGGCACTGCAGAAGAGTAACCACATGCCTCAACTGCTTGAACTCCTTCCATAAAGCTTTAAGGGGAAGGAGACCGGTGGAGCGAATATGCAAAGCAAACCTGACAGGATTCCACTCACAGTCAAACACAATCATTACTGGAGACTTTTCTGACAGAAAGCCCTATTAGTTTCTTGACGTACAGCATGTGAGACTTACTTCTGTGTAGCCTAGGAAAGRCTGCACTCCTTCTAATCTGAGTCACTCCTTCGGAAAATAATTCTGAGTAAGGGCAAGGGGAAAAAAAAAAAAAATCATTCTTACAGAAAGCTGTAGAAAAGAAAACTATAGTCACAACGACAAGCCAGAAGCATCTCATGGCAGTAAGAAGCACTCTTTGAATAGGCAAAAGGAATAGAGAACCGTTTTCTGTTCATTCTTAAGGGTAGCTTCATTTGTTTAGAAATCATTTTAGGTCTTAGATAGTTGATKATTGTCTCTTTCTAATTAAGAAGCTAAAATAGCTGAGGTGCATTTTCAAAGAAAAAAAGGTTTTGTGATGAAATTATCCATACTGAAGAGGTACAGGGCTGCAGTTTGAGGAACTACTTCCCCCACAAGAAAATCTACATTCACTTAYGCAACAAGCAAGAGTAGACATCTGAAGAACAGAACAGGATCTCCAACAGAACTACACAGAGTTACCAGAGGTAAATCAAAACCTAACAGAAGAATACTGAGGAGGTGAGACGGGCAACAGAAAATGATTAAAGCAGGGAGAAGTGTCTACTGAGGTGCTGCAAAATGTGCGGGCACAAAMCCAGGCTTGCTTAACTTCAAGGATCCAGTAAAAGCAGCATGTAAAATTGTATTTGGAGAGAACAAACTAAAAGGCGTTTAAAACTCCAGTGAGGACAGTGAAGTACTAAGAACCTGAAAGATCAGAAACATGGCAGGAAATKAAATGGGATTCAACCTACAAAATTGCAACCTGGTTCATCTGGGGAAAAATAATCCAGAACACAAATATTAAATGACAAGGAGATATTTGCAAAGCAGTAAAATAAAACAAAACATAAAAACAAACTCTTGGGGGAAATAGCAAACAGAAAACTGGGTATCAATTTGCAAGGCGATATGGCAGTAAAACCAGCCAGCACGATTTTGGATGACTTGCAGAGCACAGCTTGTCACAGGAGAGGGGTATGACAGCCCCTTTTCACACAATACTGACGGGAACTTACAGACTGGGGGGATTTCAAAGTAACTCAACAACAGCARTGGAAGAATCTGGACAGATGAATGACAGAAGAATGTAAACCCATAAAATCAAGTTCAGCAGTGCCTGAAGATGGGAGGTAGGGCTAACACTGAGGAGGAGCCAAGGTCTACAGCCATTCAGCAGGGTGCCACCGGAGTAAAACGGACAAACTTGCTCAAAAGAAAACAGTTCATTATAAAGACCTGCTATCCCACTGGGAAAAAAGAGGAAAGAGGATATTGAAGGAAATCACACTGCCCAAGTCATTTACAGATTAGACCGATAAATCAGCTAAACTGTCCTGTATGCAACATTTCCAGATTTACACAACACAATTAATACTAGCCGATAAATATATTTTCTCTCTGGCTTCTAGGAAAATCTTAGGAAGGGCTTACCAGGAGAAGAATAACATCTCGTTCACCAGAGTCATGGCCCATACATGACTGACATTATTGTAAAGACTCTTGAAGTCAGATCTAGATCAAGTCCAAGGTCAGGATGGAATCTGGGACACCTACAGAGGTGTTAAGGTTCAAGCAATATTTATCTTTAAAACTTGAGAACCTTGAGAATATACTCTTTGCAGTGTATTGGCTGAGTTGGTGTTCCATACAATTAAGTACACATTTTCTGCTGCTTCTTCTCAGTGTCACTGATACTCAGGCTCTCAAGTCTACTGCTTTTGACCGTACAATTGAAATCGTAACTAACAGAGAGATGGACACACAAAGGAAAAAAAAGAATTAAAATTGCCTGCTGTTGACATTGTCTCAAACTCTGCACCCTCACTGCACATTTCCGAGTGATGGCGTGAAAGTGGTGAACAAAAGAACAAATAGCACAGGCTGCTTCTTTCCAGGTGAAGTACCTTTAAAAGGATCAAATATTTACGTGAGAATTTTCTGTGACTACTAATGGCTTGCCAATCTCAAACTATTCTTAACTAATACAGTCTAGTTCCCTGACAGAATTCATTGGAATTGGGTAGGTCATGAAGTTATCTCCTTACTTCTAAGTTTCACATTGTGACTATCAGAAAAGAAAACCCTTGCAACAACAGTTCAAGAACAATCTTAAACTTGCACTGACCCGGCAGAGGCCTGAGAGAAAGCCGTAATGGCCGTTTCCTGCACTACTTGTTAAGTTAGACACACAGCTAAATATAAATGTTCTCTACTTGTGCTGCGCTAGGACTTAAAACACGTTTCTAGGAGGGAGCTTTCCAAGCATATCTAGAGACATAACAGCTTTCCTGTTTTGAACTGGTCTTTAAGACTTTTGGCAGTATATGACAAATATGGAAATAATCAGAACTCTTGTATGTGACACTAGAGTACTTGGAACACATAAACCCACTCAGAAGAAGGTATCAAGTCACAGGCATTAACTGTTTATAAATTAGATGTGTGCTGCATTGTCAACAGCTATTGTATGCTCTCCTCTGCATTAAAATTTGAAAGTATTAAGGCATCTTTATTCATAAGTAACGAGCATAATAAATYATATGATTACACAGTAAGTTGTAAGGTTAGCCTTGAAAAAGTTCAGCCTAAAGTCAGATTTAAAAAATATTTTCTTGTACTTTAAACACGTCACCTTTTAGACTACCACCATAAGCTATAAAGCCATCGTCCGCATCTCAGCTGTATTACTTTGGCTCCATGTTCCAAACACAGGGTTTGTGCTGGCTGCGTGAGTCCCAATACAAATCAATACATTTTGAAGCCAAAAGAGACTTATGTCCATGTAGCATCATCACAGCAACACAAGCGACAGGGTCCTCCTCAGTGTTCTATACAATTCAGTAACTTTGCTGGAATTAGAACATGCCTTTTAGGAAGACCTACTACCTCAATTAAAATTCTTCATCTCACTCAAAACTGATCCAACGGTTAAAGTCAAGCAGCTTAAATTCAGGGCTTTTTAAAAATTCAACCATGTAATTAGAGAATTGCAAGGGCCCTATAATTTACGGTTATGCATCCTGCTATTTAAATGCAACTGTAATTAACTGGTTGACTCAACTTTGCACCGATACCGGAAACTTGCACATACGCCGTCAGTCTCAAGATAAGGTCAAGATGGCTCTTACCATGCTCATTAACTCACATTGTTCAGTTGTTCAAAACTACACTTGAAATCAGTTACTGCCATAAACTTATATTCATCAGGGTTAGCTGTTTCTGTGTACTTAGCTTGGAAGAGTCTACATGGCCCAGCATGCTTAAACAGAATATTCAACTGGAGCCAGCAACTTGGGTTTGGAACACTGTTCTTTTTTGATTCCAAACCACACATATTTGAACAGTTAACAAATGCGGCAGGGGGATATTGGTACACAGCAGTCTAAAAAATGTACAAATCCTTTGTTGTTGTTTTTTTTTTTTTTTATACACCCGAAAGAACAATTTGGTTGCTTCATTTTTTTTTTTTTTTTTTTTTATACACCCGAAAGAACAATTTGGTTGCTTCATTATATAAGCACATAAAAAAAAACCCCTTACCAAACAAAACATGAGTGCAAGGTTGCTTATAGGTGGTGGTGTGGTTTTTGGTTTTTTTTCCCCCTCCTACATTATCTACATATTCTCAAGTACATTTGTTTATCTAAAATAGGTTTTGATCGGATTTTGTAGACTGGAGAAGTGTAGTAAGAAAGGTTTTTCTTTTTGGCTGGTTGGTTGATCCCGCCCCCCCGTTGTAGAAGGTTGCTGGGTCAGAAACTTTTTGCAGGGTGTGTGTAAACACCAAAATAATTTCACAGTCCTCAYCTATGACAACAGTATTTCAGAATCTAGTGGAAGCAAAAGAGTGGTTCAGCTCATCTGTCTTAACCTCATCTCTTAATTGACAGTTAACACGTTAAAGAGAAATATGTCACACAGGCAAACACAAGCCAGAGATAAGGTTGGCTGGAGGCCCTCCCTTTCCCAGCTGCTATCTAGTTTGTCAACTGTTGATAACATCATCGCTACTGTGCATAGGCTGTATCTCACAGAAGTATGTCAAAACATGAATTTTAAGTATATGCSTACCTTGAAACAAACTAATAAAAACACAGCTCAACTGGTAAGACAACTAACAGTATAGCCAGGTGTGTTTCTCCCCACCTTTAAATAAATCAATCAATCTGTACAGTCACAAAATTAAGACACGTACAAGCAAAACAGTAGGTGTGTTTTCTCAGGGATGCACTGAAGAGTTCTCTTGGAATTTTATGTATGCATATGTACTTACCAAATTGTAATCCTTGACTTCTTGGTTTTACAAATCAAGCTAAGTACCAAATATGTAAGACATACATGTAAACACTTCCATTTTCACAAGAAAATACGCCTAGGTTCACTCTTCAAAGTTTCCTGCACCTCACTCACACTTCATCAAGCTTATTGTTCTCTACTGAAACACTGATGGTAGACACTTCAGGACTCCAAGCGTGGCATAATAAAACACAGGAAATGGAAAAGCCAAACGGGAAGACAAAACAACCAGAAACCCCAACATTTTGCAAACATTCTTCTCTAACCTTTCTTTTCTAATTCTAATTAATGCCAATAAATTTACTTAGGATTTTCTTCCACTTCTTCAGCACGCAGGATCTCACGTACATACAACAGGATTTCTTGGCATAGTACTATCATATAAAGTAAACTCTTGGCCACAAAGGAAAAGAATCTTCTCTCAGAGCAGCCTTTTGAGAACTYAGCCCYTTCCCTCTTCCACATTCATAGTCAGTGCTAATGAACAGTCATTTACTTCAAACATAATCATCATKATTTTGAAGAGACCACATTACACTAGTAACTGAACACACGAAGCAAGCCAAAGCATCTGTCCTGGTGTGCTGACACTTAACACGCACGTATGTGCGGGTAAGCAGATAAGCATGTGGACATAAGGGCACATAYCCACACTTTTTGTAAGTGAGAACTATTGCACAGAATGAAAATTAGAAGATAACGACACTATATTGATGCCAGAATTCTTCAAACCTTTGAAGAATTGTTTTTCTACACAGCTAAATGGAAGCTGGGGGTAGAGCAGGGGRAAGAACTCTTCCCTTTCAACTCTGCATAAGGATTCCATGGTGAAAGTTTAATCTCATTATACATAGCCTTTTAAAAATTTTGCTTTAATCTAATGCTGTAGCTTAATAATTCCTATTTTATGTTGCAGCTTTTCCGTGCAAATTTCACTCTTCTTACAGTATCAACAAATGCCATCTATTAAAGAAAAAGCAAATTGAATTAAATGGGCTACATCACTAATAATAGCTGATAGTAAATGTGATTATTGTTTCTTTGGGTAAGGAAAGATAATCGGATCAGAAATTGCAGCAAGTATTAATACACGTTTTTACAGTATTATTGATTGGAAACATAAACTGCTTACTGACCTGGGGCCACTGAGCATTGCAGTGTCCCTCACTGCCTGTGCGGTTTCCGATGCGAAATCCAGAGCTCCAGCCACAGGTTTGGTTACGGTGCCAACCAGCCCTTTCCCAAGGCCTGATATGAAGCCGCTGACACCTCCTTCAGTTTTCACACCTTCAACTGTTGAAGTTATTACACTTGTCAATCCTCCAATGATACCTACAAAGACAAGAACAGCGAAGTAGGCCAGAAGTATTGCCTCTGAAGATCACAGAACCTTGTCACAGCTGATGCTGTCTGCCTAAATGATTTACTGTCAAGCCTGACAGAAATGTGCTGTGCATTTAATTAATACAGAAACCATTTCACAACCCATTACATTAGCTAATAACTTTATACTCTGTATATGTGGTATACACATGCATATGCACAGACAATAATATCCCACAGAAAAAAGATTTACAGTCCTCATCTATTCCCGAGGTGAAGCGGTTACTTACAATGTGACAAAATTCTGTTACCACAAAAGCTTATACAGTTTGAGACAGAAAACAGAAAAGTGCATTTCTCCACCGGAAAAAGTCAATTATTTTAAACTGGCATTGTGCGATTTTAACTGTGATGCTGCCGACAGACATTTCTGTGCACACTTCCATTCCTGAGAATCTGAATGCTCTGAAGAAATCAAGAACCAACTGAGGCTTCCCAAGGCTTGGAACAGTTCGTATTACTGAGAACACGCTTTACAGGTTTCACATCTCCACGACTAGAGTATCAGAATTTTTAGTGAACTGACTTAAGCACTCATTTAAAAATGCTTACTACCRTTCAAAACACGTGTAGATGTGGCACTTTGGGACATGGTTTAGTGGGCACGGCGGCGCTGGGTTGACGGTTGGACTTGATGATCTTAGAGGTCTTTTCCAACCTTAATGATTCTATGATTCTATTTGGCTCTTCAGCTTTCCACAGCCAGGTACTCAAAATTTTAAGGTCTGTAATTGCAGTACAGACCAGGCAGCATCTTAACTTCCAAACTCGAGAAGTACAGAGTATTTAAATCACTTCTCTTGAGTAACTATAGTTTATGATTAATGCCTACATTTCAACAGATAGAATTTAATAGTTATTTGCCTTTTTGAAAAAAACTGAATTGGAAGCATTTAAAACCTCCACAGAATTAAACTAAAACAGTCCTGCTAATTACTGGATAATACAACACAATGCAGTGCTTTTATAATTGACTTTTCAGCAAAGACTGATATATTTCAGATTTCCTGCATTTCTACCAATATAACCTATATGAGACTTTACAGCACACTGGTGTGAGAGAAACCTCTCTCAAGATCCATTTAAATACCTACAGTGTCTCTTTATGACTAAAGTCCAGCATAAAGACTTTTGCCCAGCACAGAAAAGCTTGCCATTTTAGTGAAAGCCAGATTATCTTTACACAGGCTGTAACAGTTGCACTAAAAGACTGACATTTAAACAAACTGAGTCAAGATGATGCCAAATATAAATATTTGATTTAAACTTGGCTTGTATTGATTTAACTTTCTTCAACAGATAAATCATGAACTAAATTGATGTCAGATTCTGACCAAATTAAGACTAGTCCACTGCCTTTTACACAAATTCATTTCTCTAGTTCTTAGTAGATTTAAAAAAAACAAAMCAAAACCACAAAACAACCCAACTGGTGAAATGTTACTTTAAACTGATGTACTGATTCTGTGGAAACTCAGGCTTCTGGAACTGAAAGCAAACATAAGAAAGCTACAATCCAACCATACTAATTTTTATTTTAATGTCTGGCCCTCAAAAAGACTGTTTGCATGGGTATTTTATGACTCTACAAAGAAACTGAAGTTTTGGATGAACTTTATTTGAAATTTCATTTTAATCTGCAAAAAAGCTTTTACTTACATGTGAAAAGACCTTATTCTTAGATGTAGTTTCTGTCTACTTAAAAAACACAAACAATTCCCCCCCCCCAGCCCCAACCTGCAAGCATTCAAATTCAAATACAAAGCCTACGATAGCTCCACTTCCCTGGCTTCAAATAATCGCCCAAGAGTAATACAAACTGTTCTTTTCCATCTGATCATTAATTTTAAGAGAGAAATGAGTTAAAATTACAGCTAAGGGTTACCATGTGCAAGTCCATGGATTCCAGCTACAAGATGTTCTCCACTAGTTGCGGCATGATACCGAATGTATTCTCGTTCGGTTTGATGTCTGTTATCCATTGTTTTTCCCAAACCATCTGACAAGGTCCCAGCGAACTGTAAGAGAGCAACCTTTTCTGTTATTAAAAGAACAAAAGGTGTTTCTCTTATGTAGATTTACTGAAGAAAATTCCTAGATTCTAGTTGTGAAATACAGATTTATACAACTCATTTTGTTCCACGTACACAGTCACTCCGGCTTCTTTGCCATGCAGAAAGCTCTGCAGTACCTTAGCCTGTGCCTTCCATTGGTGCAACTTAAATCCTGAGGTGACACTCCAAAACCAAGTAGGTGCCCAACTGCAGTGGTCAAGCCACAATAAGTGAAGCCTGTGAAAGACGTACCAAAAGAAGTGCCGGTGACCCAACTGTAACCTTTCAAAAACTCGCAAGAATGTTATTTAGATACAAAGCTTTTCTTCTGCAAAAGATATGTGAAAAGCTTCAAGGCAAATACGCCTGTCATGAAACTAAAACATTTGCAAGAGTTAATTAAATTCTTTTTAGTAACACAACATAGAAATGGCTCCATTGTGAAAAGAGGTGGTGGGCRAGCCTCGCCACGGTGACCGCAGCCCAGGGGGTGATCCGCTGGAGGATGGCTGTGTTGGTAAGGGTCCACAGGTACCACCCACTGCAAAACCAAAGTCTAAGGGGAACCCTGAATGTGTGCGTGGAGCATTTGTACTCCTTACACTTACCTTTGAGAGTATGGGGGAAGACTTGAGACATATTTACAGATAAAAGAGGACATCTTAGTCCAAACAGGATTTGTTCCCAGAACTCTGACCTTTACTGAGTACCAGTCAATGAAAAAGCACCAAATAAAAATGATCTATTGTCATCCGTTGACCTTTAGTTTGACGTAATCAGATATAAAACAGAAGCTTGGTGGAGGAAGGGAGGCAAGAAAAGGAGACAAAAAACCTGAAACTAAAGGACTCCTAGCAGGCATTTTCCTGGAATAACCTCCAAAAACTAGCTATTTTTTGGTTATGTGTAGTTGTCCATCTTCTGTACCTCCCTCAACAAGCATCAGCGTTCTTACAATCTTCTCCTTTCAATAAGTGAACTTCCCCCCCGCCCCCCCAAAGGAAAGATAATTTAATGCTTTGTTGTGTCTTAGACTAGGGCTGGGGAATGTACCAGGTGCCACAGGAATGTCAAAGATACTCGACGGCTGCAGCAAAGGTGCAGTCATCGCTGTCCTGCATGACCACAGCTCCTCCACAAGCACCTCACTGTGTAAGAACTGTACGTGGACACTGCCCTTTCCATCACTCAGCTTAGCTTTGGTGTACGTACTATCTCCTTTGCATCCATATTAGTTATGTTAAAAAAACCTGTGATTAAGGTGTGCACCAGAAGATAACTAAAACCTGGTGTGAAATTCTGATTCTAATACACTAAAGATTAAAAAAGAAATAGACAAACAATTTATGTACTTGATGCAACGACAAAGTTCCTTTCCTTTTTCTGTCATTTTTTCCCAAGGCTGCATTTCTTCTTCACTAATGACATGATTTCCTCATTTTAGATACTTCTTTCCAGCTCAAAGACAAACTAGTCCAGTGGCTCCAATTATCTAAACAAGCAGACTTTAACAACATGAATGAAAATTAAATCCCGTGACCCTTCTTGTGACTTGATCATACGGACACTAAGCAGAGCATGRTGATCAGTGACTGAATTACTCCTGACCTCTTTGTGAACTTAATGTAGATGTTATTTTTTTTTTTAATTAGCCTAGAAATACAAACCAACCTGAAGCTATCTATTAACCATGTTTAAGGTTGGGTTTTTTTCTGGACAAATACTTTGCTTTAAGAGGATTAGAGTAGTTGCTATAAAAATTATAAGGCTCAATAGGCCTTCAAAATTCAGACCTCATTAAGGAAATCTGTCAAGGCCTGAAAATGATTTTTCAAGAACACATTTTGAAAGTTACCTTAGTGTGTGATCGGACAACCAGCCAGCAGGAATAAACCAACTTATTAATATTGATCAAAAMTGGTAAGCTCTCCTTACAGCTTTGGCTCCCCCTCCCGCCCCAGATTGGCCAGCTCCACTATACCAGCTTTCCCAGTAAAAACCATCCAGTCCTGCCTCAGATTCTCCTTCCTCTGTGAAGCAGAATCTGACACCTAATAGTAACAATTCTGTTTTAGTGTATAGAAAGAATTTTAATGTAATAGTAAATTATTCTCTTAGTAAGGAGGAAAAAATAAAAAAATCACATGCATATAGTTTAAAAGTCATAGTCTCCATTAACTGTAAAACCAAAGTTAAACGGCGACATTTTTGTTGGTGTTATTTAGAAAATAACACTGAATTACAGCTGTAAATAGAATAAGGATTCTAATGTACCAAATGTACCATGAAACATTTCCATTTTGCCCTGAGTCAGGTGACAAAAATCTAAATTCAACAYACATTAATTACAGAACATGAACTTCATGCTGAATTACTTTTCGACACGCCTCTTCCCCCCCCTCCCCGGGTACTGTTTATTTTCTGGCCTCATTTAAAAAAGACTGAAGCCAAACTTCTGTAGTCATCTGTACCATTTGTACCTAAAACAACGGGTTACCTCAACGAACACACGCGAGTAGGTCCCTTCCCAACAATTTCCAGCTGGGGACCACTGCAGCACCTTCCCTGCCCTGAGCTGCAGAATGGGATGTGATCAAGTTTGCCCATCAGAGGTAAAATGCCAGTGAAGATAAAACTGAGACATTTCACAGGCATTAGCAAGTCACGGTAAGGTCTGCCAGGCAGGTGAGCCACTCACCATTTTCTGCTGTGAAGTTTAGACTCTTATTTGCAATAAAGATTCAGACCGTAGTGTCAGCATTATCCTGATTCACGATCTGAACCAGACCCAAGTCATCTCTCGTATTACCCAATAAAGGTAATACCACTTGAGTGAAGTAACTGCTGGGTATCAGAAATCTTTAATCTTCCTTTTCTGTGCACCTCAGAAATACTTTCCCTGAAATGGTTTCTGAAGCCTATTTCAGCAAACAGGATTGTACCTACCTACCTACAAAGGAAACCCAAAGATTTCTAACATAATAATAAAAAAAAACAACAAACAACTGAACACAAACCTGCACCACACCTTATGCCCAGTCTGCATAGATTATAATCACTGTAATAATTAAGGACAAGTTACTCAGCAGTGGCAAGTTATTTCAGGATCAGAAACTTGAGTAAGCATCGCAAATTTATGCAGTTTAAGTCCCGCTTAAACTTTGAAGGGAGAGTTGAACAAGTTAAAGTACAAAAGCAGACTTATCTTTTCCCCCCAAACGTCTTGCTTTTAGATGTCTCCTTTGAGAAATGCAATATTAGATATTGAGATTCAGATACTAAGACTTGTGGAAGAGCCGTGATGGTGGCTTATTGAGCTTTTAACCCGGTCAAGCAGAAAATAGTCTCCAGATAAACAAAGGTGACAACAAAAGTGCGATCCACCCTTGTCTTCCTCAGCTTTTGTTAATAAGGTGTGACCTGATAACTTCAAAGCCTACTTAAGACCATGTAAATGCCAACATAACTAAATACAAGAGTCTGTGAACAAACATGAAACTAATCAGGGGACTTCTAAAAACCAGTCCCCCTCCTCCTCTATCCTAATTTTCATAATGAGTTCTTTGTCTACTTTGCTGATGAAAAAAAGAAATCAGTAACTTGGTCTTTTATCTCTGCGTTTTTCCCCATTTCAGAGATCCTTTTCCTCGAAACAGAACTGCAACACAATACATCAGTATCAGCAGGTAAGTTACCTGCTTCCTAACCAAAAGGCACCAAACTGTTACTGAATGAAGCCAGCCTACACATAGGGACGTGTAAGAGGCTGGGTATTTTACTTGTCAGCCTGGCATCCCCAAACAAAGCGAAGTATGGGTCTCCCACACTACTAATTAAAAGTTCCTTCATTTCAGGTACTAAAAATATTTCAACTTATCATTGATATGCATTGTTTAATCCTTTGCCTTACCCATTCTGCCTGGACAGAAAAAGAACCACCTCTCCAAAAAGCTCCCGTCATCTGAACATTCRTCCACCTTCACTGACAGATACCCACTTCCTCCTCTGACTCTTTTTGTCCCYAAAACAGACGGTACTTCCCGCATTTCTCCTCTACAAAGGGACAACTGACCTTTTCTTCCAGGTCTACATTCCAAAGACACTCGATCCCTGGTTTTCATCCCACACTGGTTCATGTATGATGTGAAGCYACCAACTGGTAATATACTGCAAGCAGAAAATACGACCCACTGCACTTCAGTAACTAAAGCCTACGTGGKCTGACATAAACCCATCCTCCTGAGGAGGGTGAAATACGACGACTTTCCCATTTCCCTCCGAATTCCAGGACATGATGCTACTGTGAACACTATCTGTGGAACAACATGTAAACCACTCTCAGCACTTCACAGTTATTGAAAATGTTRTTACGCTCCCATAAGCCTGGGGCACACTGGCCTTAGCCACCTCCTCTGTAGATTCAAGTAAACAGATGATTCATCACTTCTTGGTTTATGTTTACATAGTGTCAGCAATCAATATTAACTATCTACCCTGATCTGCAAAAGCAGTTGAAATAGTATCCGTACAAGAAACTAATCTACTCATGTTTTGGGTTCTTCTGGGCTGTGTGTTTGTTCTTCTTTTTAAAGGCCCAATAATTAAGGAAGTTTTGCCACAAAAACTTTTACCACTGACTATGTATCCTTTGCYGTTTCAAGCAATAGAAGAAAAACAAAAACACCCATATACAGGGTTTGTGAATCAAAGCTGGTGCCAAACAATAAGGCTTATGGGGCACAAGAAGAATTCAAAGCAAATGAAAACTAATTCTAGACTTTGTACTGCATGTTCCCTCTAAGCCAGATGCGTGAAGCACACAGCATGGAAAGAAGTTTTAAGTAATCTTTTAAAGTCTTTTTAAGCTCTTGGCACTGCCTGGTTCTCTAAGGACATCCCAAAAGGATAAATACACAATTATGACTTTAGTCCAAGCATTCCGTTGTAATTCTAGCATCAGAGAATGGTACATTTACAAATATTATTGACTGAGCAAAGTAGAACATTCCAAGATGGAGTTTTAAGGGAGAAAGTGATGAAGTTAAATATCGGTCAGTTATAACTTCTGTGCAAACCTCACAACGAACTGCATTTAAATTAGAAATCKCAGGGTTTACTCAGTTCTCTCTTTGCAGAACTCCTTTAAAAAGGAGTTCTGTGTTGAACTCCATTCAACTCTTGCCCCAAACCAACACCTTCCACCAACCCCTCGAACACCACACGCTGATGATGGTCATACTTTTATCTCCAGTAACAAAAGCTGATTCTCAGAGACCAAAGCACAAATTTAAGTATGTTACTTCAGCAAGGTAGAAAAGAGTATTTAAAATTTATTTAAATTAGAAAGTCTAATGGAAACTGTGAATTATGTCATCTTCAGTTCTCACACATACTCCTACATTTTTCAAACCAGGAAAATCCCTAGTCATGATGATTAAAAGTCATTCCACAGTTTCAACAGTAACTCCCCTAAATATAATTAACTGTCCACGTGAAAGAGAAGAGCTGCTTATGGCAGGAAACAAAGGCTGTATAGGTAAAGAAAGAACAGCAATTGTCAGATTTCTGAATGCGAGTTCTGTTAAATACATTCTTCCTCACAGCCCTAAGCAGGAACATCGGTTTTGGAACTGAATTTTCCTCTGCTACCTCGACATTTCCCTTCTTTCTGACGTACTACCAACAGAAGCACAGATGGCTTGAAAGGAAYAAACATCTCAAATCAGGGCACAATGTGAACCTCACAGTAAAACCCCAATAAATACATGTACAGTAAATATTAGCTGAAAAATACTGACRCCCCCCTGCCCCGAAATATATGTTCTTATATAGTACAAAATGTTTTACATAGAACATTATTTTTATAAGTTTTTTRAAAATACTAATAAGCTGCCTTTTTAGCATGAAAGTGATTTGTTTCTCTAGATATTATCTAAATGCATTTAAAATAAAATGTCAACACATATTTTATATATATTTAAAACAGTTAACATAAAACATAGCTATAAATTATATAATAAACTCAAGCAGATTGATAGCATTAGAAACTAGGGGCTATTTTCTTTTGAGTTGTTTTAGTTCTTTAAAAAAACCCACATCCACTCCATTCCCTGCTGAATAGAAGTTTTGGAAGTACTGTTCAGCCAAGTGATTAAATAATGGACTATGTCTAAACATTTAATCCAGATCTGTAAATCTAATTCCTCGTGGTTACTTGCCTTCTAGCAATATCATTAAAAATCACCTTTATTTCCTACATCTCTCCAACCTGTTACAGGTATTTTAGAGGAAGCCAATTTTTACGCTGACTTCTGACAGTAAAATACAACAGTTCAAAATTAGCATTTATTTCGCTATATGGAGGCAAAAATCTTCACAGTGTACATATCATAGGCTAAGCAGGCATATATATGTGCTGCTAGGAYTTGTTACGGTTAAATAAAAGTTTTAGAGAGTTAGCCATCCTCAAATCTTGGTGTTACTCTTTTGAAAGTGTAAAAATAAAAAAGACATGCAGTTTTCTTGAATATACATAATGGCTAGGTGCAGTGGGACAGATATAGTTGTCTAGTAAATTCTTCAGCCCAAGTTTCCTTGCTTTTATTRCAATGTCTCAAGATTGATATTTAATACGTTTCTGTGACTTAGCATAAAAATAACTTTTAGAGCAGCTTCTTTACTAATCAATACATGCACTGTTATGGAATGGAAGCACTACATATTCAATTTTACAAACTGGACATCAGCAAGAAGACAGACAACACAGCTTCCTCCTTTCACACCTCTGTGGTCAACTGTGCATTATACTGGGACTAAAAAATGAAACGCTTTAAGTATTTGAAAAAATAGCAGGTGTTTATTCGCCAGATTTAAAAGTCCCAGGTATCTGAAGTTCCACAAAATATTTCTACATGGCTTCTGTCRGTCTCTTAAGAATTACTCAGATATTTAAGCAGGGAAGTTTGTGAATTCAGTTGAATTTATATGCTATGTACTTTTACGCTTTCCTTTACATGTTAATACATACCCAGGTCAACTGTTAAATACAACCCTAAAGAGAAAGGATGGTTCAGGCCGAGCCCAAAACGCCTTCATAACCAAGTCAAATTGCACAGAGTGATGGAACTATGAATAGAACTGACACAGTCTTAACTCAGAAAATACTAAATCAGCAAAATGCTATAATCAGCTTCTCATTTTAGAGACACATAAACTTTGACCCTCTCTAAATTACTGACAACCACGAGGCGGCAACGGCTTTTCCCRCTGAACAAACACACGTTTCTCGAGATCCTCCACCCCTATTTATGTCATATAACCAAAGTAGCTTTAATTAGCTCACATCCCATCGTTAACTAAGCTCCCTAATGCATCCTGACAACGGCACGTTGGCTAGGTAATCTGTGGAGCCCCCCGACGCGCTGCCTGCATGGATGCCTGATTAGCTGGGCACCCCCGGGGAGCCCCCCCCCGCTTTACCTCCGCCGACGCCCCAGGAGCTGGGTCGCTTCCCCCAGGACCTCCTGGGAAGCGGGGCCAGCAGGTGCCCGCTGGCAATAGTTTTGTGTTACAGGGTTGAATGAGTGATCCCTGCAGGAACCGCCGGCTGTTTTCACAGACACAGAAGGCAGTCAAAAGTCCACAGCATGAACTTGGAATGACCCCAATTGCAGAGTCACTGGCGGGTTCATCTGGAGGACAACTGCGCTTTATTAAACAACTAATACTCTTAACAGATAATTCCCCTCCCCCCCAGCTTTAACTCTTACAAAGCTTTTAGGGCTTCCTGTTTGTTTATTTTTTGGGAATGGAATCATTTGCCCTCTTACACCCCGCTCCTGAAAAACCCTCTATATACTGAAAACCTGAGAAAAAGCTTGAATAGAACTAGTCCAGCTCCTTCAGTTAATACGTAAYGACGACGTATTCAGAGGGCGGCAGATTAAGTTTGCTCTTTAACATCACCTTTACCAACTCTGTTGATTTTTATTTTCACAGGGCATTCCCTTCCAAGACACCCCAGCAGGCAGTCTCTCTTTCCAGGCCATTTCATCTTCTGCCATGGTCACCTGTGACGAGACTTGGGATCTGAAAGAACCCCCTATTTAAAACCCACAGGCTTTCTGCGTTCCAGCAGATTCGTGAAGGAAACCTCMTGCAAAGACGTTAATTCGGCCTGCCATCACGTCTGCAGCGTAAATAGCAAACAACTCTCTGCGGGATGACGCGTTCGGATGTGTTGAGGTGATGCCAATCATCTATTGTTACAGCGTCAGAAGATACCCTGGCCATCTCCCGTGGACATAAACATATTGTTTTCCCTCCTCAGGGATACACAGCCAAGCAATTTCAAGTTTAAATCCATACTATTTAACATATTCTACACAACAATGTAACTTTATATATACAGTAGGAAGGTGTTGTCAAGACTGAAGTCATTAATTTCAAACCCACACCCCATTTTTTCTCCTTCAGATGCTAATTGTGATATATGGGATATATGTGCCTGTTTTCATGACATGCTAACCATTCAAAAACTGTAGGTTAATATCAAATTTCATTTCATCTCTATGATAAATGCTTATTTCTAATTTCACAGTTTGTGCTTTTGGCAACATTTTGCATACCACGTTTTAAATTCTCATTATTTCACTTAATTCCCCAATGAGTCACCAAACAGGAACATTGTATTTTATTTTGCAAGCAGATCAGCTGGTAAAAGCCTTCAAAACAAAGCTCTAGAGCTTTCTACTCCCTCCCTTTTTTTTTTTAATTGTCAAGATGGTCACCTGTAGATTTCTATATACAGCTAAGCATCTCGCTGTTTGCAGTTGTTGCACTGTTGCAGGATTCTCATTGTCTACCGAATCATTTCTCCTGGAAAAGGCTCATTCAAAGCTACCACCAATGTGTCCRTTTGATCCTGAACACGCACATTTAAGACATCAAGTCCAGACCAAAACAGTTCCTCCCATAGAATGCATTGCCATTTTTGTTTGATCTTACCATTGCCCATTTCTCCACATAAAAATATGTTGTAGCAGGTTCACAAACACTTTGTGTAAGAAGCTTTGTAAAAGAAAGGATGAATTTACCCCGAACTGCAAAGAAAACTTTCAACCAGGATACTGGCCACACACATTTTATCCCATGGTACAAATGAAAAACAGGTAGAACAAAGTAATATCTCAAACTTCTCAAAGACAATCCTTTATCCCAAAACCTCTTTCAAAGACATGGATCACAGATACCAGATGTTCCGCACATAAAAAGTGACGCTTTCCATGGCTTTTGATTGTCACTAATTGGCCATAAAGCTTGCTGTCTTTTAAAACTGCTAGGAAATGGGTAAATGGCCTCATCTATAATGCTCATCCCACCGCTGAAAATGTCTGCCTGGGAATTTCAATTACTTTCCATCTCATAATCTGCGCGTTTTCACACAGGTTCTCACTGCTCAGCGCTTGAACCTGCACATGAACTGCCCACCTTTGAATGAAATGCAAGTTAAAGTGAAGATGATCTGCCGTGCCACCCGGATACATGACCTGGATAAGCTGCAGCAGCCCCTACGCAATACTGGGGAAGACACGAGGAGACAAATGTTAAGACTACACTGAAGAAAACACAAGGAAAGCTACATTTGACCTGAACCGTATGAATCACTTCTAAGAATAGAAAAAACTATTTATGGCAATTGCTGCTAAACCCCACAACTTGAAGACCTAGGTTACCCTTGTAAAGGACAACCGTCAGCTTTCCCAAAGTAAAGCCCAAATTCGAATCTGTCAAGTTGCCCAGAGAGATGACATGTATTCCAGCCTTCCTCATTGCTATCCAGTGTGAGACTGCCAGTAATCATACGCATTCTGCTGCTAACAGTTAAAGAGAAGAGCAGGGAGTCAAAAGAAAATTGTGAAAATATAGAATGGTAGGGAACTCAGAACCCGAATGCCACCATGATCTTTCTACATCATCAGTTGACCATTTTGTTTAATATTTTCCTGAGGAAAACACCACCATGTACTTCTTTCTCAGGCTTCATATACAAAGGCTTTTGTCAGAAGTTCCCTGTCACCAAGATATGATTTTTTTTTCCAGTTACTTGAATTGCGTTTTGAGCAAATATTCCTAGAACTACTGAAACACAGTGTCTCCAAAGATGCGAGAATGCCAGTTGTTCTTGCTTCTGAATGGTATCAAGTAAGAGTGGTTGGTTACATAAACTAAGAAACTTTAAACAAAAGGGAACCATCAGCTTTGACTGTTTTAGAAACATTTCCGTCTGTTCCTGGGTAGAACCTGCTTAAATTGTACCTACCTTCTGTGCTTTGCTATATCCGCTCCTCACCTTATTTATCCCCAGTTTTGTTGAAGTTAACATTCATACAAGTCAAACCTTGTTGGTGATTTGTTTTTAAATAATCCCTTTATTACTTCCTCTTGATTTTCCATTCAGTTATCTTTATTCTTCTGTCACTGCCAACCATTTGAGATTCTGCTTTGATTTATCTTACAACAAGGGTTAAAACTCCTATTTCCCTTCATGTTGCTTTCATGCTCCTTTTCTACAAATGCCTCCATGTCAAACACTCACCTGGAACAATATTCGTATCCTTACTAGTCTTAACAATTTTTTTACCCCGTTCCAACACCCTACCTCTTTTCCTATCTCTGTTAAGCACTTAAACACCTCTGCCATCACTCTGAACTGAATTAAAATAAATATATGGAATGCAAGTCCAGGGCAGAAGTTCATTTGTACCTCTTCCTCAGCCATAAAAGAAAACAAACACCCACCATACAATTTGTTGCAACTCCTCTATGCGTAAGTTTTGGCATCTCAGGTGCCTGCTCCCAAGCCTAAGGAAGCCGCCCTCCCAGAACTCTAAGCTTCCGGACCYAAGAAGGAAATGCAACAGTGGCTGAATGCCACCATGAAGGTTTACTAAGAAACCTAATTAAATTTCTCACTGGAAACTTCAAACTTCAATACGAAAATTAAGCTCTTTCAAGAAGTTCATTAAATTATTTTTTTCAGAAGGAAGGGAGGGACACAACAATTATTTCCATCCAATATATACATCCAACCCAGAAACTAAGGCTAGCTGCGGAGTCGTAACAACTACGTTACTATGTGCTCATAATTCATAAAAGGTAACAAAATTCCTTGTAAGGGCTGAAAGAATCAGACAAATTAAATACAGTATTGACAAGCTGATTAATCTTTTCAAWCCTTTACTACCAGGAATTTCATTATGTCAGCACAACACCTATTTGCCAGTAACCCATACAACCACGCTTCATTTCCCATTTGGAGAACACAAGCTGCAGAACATTTTTGTTCAGATGCTAATTCAGTGTTCAATATTCATTTCTAATTGAAACACCTCTGACACAGGAATAATTTAGGATTTAGTACTATCATGCCTAGCGGGAGAAATAAAAAAAAGCGTGGATGCCAAGAATGCAAGACATTTCTACGCATATGGCAACTATAGAAGTCTCCATTCAGAGGGAATGAAATTCCCTCAGGTGTCTATATTTAGGATCAAAGAACTTTTTAAAATACGGAACTCGGAGTCTCCAAGGGATAAAAACTACAAAACTGTCTGTAGTGAACTTTATTTAACCTAAGGTTTTGTGCCAACTTAAATACACTGCAGCTCTCCACTTGAAAGAAGGCATTACCCACTGCGTGTTCTGAAATGCATGGAAAAGCCATTACAGGGATAATCAACAGAACTATAAAATAGAAAGGCAATAAAATGACAAAACCAGACACAACTCAAATAGCTTACTTTTCAATTCAGTCAAGCAGTGTTACTTTTAAAGTGATGACTGTAGTATTGAAGTTTGTTTATCGRTCTACTCACACCTTAAAAGCTAACTCTTCTTAAAATCTAGGATAGGTTTTTATTCAAGACACTTTAAAAGTCAGGTACTCAAAACAACCAAAATGGGTATTTTTCCCAGCCATCAGTTTCTACGCAGAACACAGGCCCATCTAGTTTTGGCTGCATTAGTTACCAGCTCCACAGAAAAAACTGCAAAGATGAGGACCTCTAYGGCACAGCTGAATCAGGTGAAAATTTATGCAGTGAAAATATACTTTAAAATACTTTCCCTACAGAGAGCACCAACAGCAAGATGAAAATGATCTATTGTTTCAGTCATGTTTTTTGTTGAGTAATTGGAATTATGAATTACTATTTTTTCCCCACATTTTTTCTTTACCAAAACTTAATATATCCTAGACATAATCATAAGACATATACATGGTAGAGTAGAAAGGAGTGAGAGACAAAGTTCTACACTGTACCATGTACATAACACGTCACAAATTGTACTTGAAATGTCAATTTTTCATCATATGGACAATTCCTGGCTTAGTTTTCTAGTACACTTAGATGCCTTAAAGCAGTGTAACATAAAGGGAAGAATTCATCCTGATTATTTGGGCCTTTTTTACCGTTATCTTCCATGCAGCAGAATTAAGATCCATCCTTTGGAAGGAGGATTAATCAAGGAGTTCCATAATGTACTATTAAGCCTTCCTAAAGGATGTAACTCTCTCCTTGTTCTGAAAGGACAAATACATAATCCATATAAAAAGTTTTTAAAAGGGAACTGTGTGAGACTTGCATCACAGACATTTCGGATATATCAAGGAGAGAGAAAAAAATACCTGGGAAGACAGATAAATAGCACATGGGGTGATTTTCAAAGGTATAAATGGGAAGCAGGCACTCAGGCCCTGCTGAATTTTGAAAGGAGTTCAGCATCCAACTGCCCTTCTGCCTTTGAAAATCTTCCTTCACAAAACCCTTGGTTACAAATGACTCCAAAGTTCAAAAAATGACCTTGCCCTTGTGGGAAAYGTAGGAAGGCTCGTGCCTTTTAAAGAAAGATTTATGAGACTGTTGCTGCAGATGTGACTGCAATGAGGAAACAACACTTTATAGAAAGGAAACTCTAAAGAAACATACCCTATTGGGTGGAGTGGATGGGTCACAAGAGACTAGAACCACGAGTAGAAAGTATGGACAAAAATACTCCTTTGCACAGATAGATACTGCCCTACAGAAGCTCAGTAAGTCTTCTACCAGATTGCTTGGATAAGCTTGTATTTGCGGTGCTGATATTCACAGTATCATCTAGTATGGGATCAAGACAGCAGTACCAACAACATCGTATTTTGTTTGAGTTTCTTGAAATTGTCCAAAATGGGCTAATGCTGGCAACAAGATAATTATGATAGAGAAGGTGTATGTCGTCTTTCCTCATGGTTCAGCTATCTGGGTTAGATCTCTCACAGCTATGCACTTGGTGATGGACTGGAGATCTCTATGGCAGTTTAACTAGGTTTGATAACGTTAGTCTTGAGCTATCTGTAATTATGCAAACTCTACATTTCACCTTTCTCATCTTCTGAATTACCTTTTCCCACTAATGCGGGGAAAAAAGTAGATTTCCTTGTATACAAATAAGTGGAATAGGTTGTGAAAGGATGAACCATGATAATATACATGTTATATATATAGATAATATACCTACCAGTTTGGAAAATAGAAATAATAGGAAATAAAGAATTTTCACAAAAACCAATTTTAACAACACATCCTTATGTGAAGAAAGCATTATTCCAATTCTACCCATGATCACAAAGTTCATTTACAGTACATGTTGACATACCATGTATGTAATGAAAAATATTTCAAGATTTTTTTTATCCAAGCAAACATATGTTTGTTCAGTATCGCGCACAGTATCAACCACTATCAAAACCACCTCCTATTTTTGGCTGCTGTGTCAGATCATACCTCTCTCAGACACTAAAGATAGTTATTTTCACTGATAACACTCTGATATAATTGAATTCTCTCTTTTTGTTCTTCATGTTTGAATGTTCACCATGCAGAGACTCTGGAATTAAACTAAAAATAAATGTGTAACAACCCTTAGTTTGTTGCTATGTGGCAAAAAAAACAACAACACTCAAGCATTAGCGTAATGATTGATATTCACATCAGCTTTATCACTTTCCAAAAATGAAAGTTAACAACCCCTGTTATACCAAATAAACCCTTAAATACTCCGAATTCCTATAATGCTCTCTCTATATATAAATATTCTATACATAATATAATATAACTTTGTTCATTTGCACATAGGAGATGACGCCACACACTAGTAACATTTTAGTTCTCACTCTGGTTAACTACTGCATTCAATCTGCAAAATATATGTATATCAATAATAAGGCCTTGAGTGGTTTCATTGACTCCTGCAGGGTTTCTGGCATCCCTGAAGTGTATATATAAAGTGTYTAAAAAAAAAAAAAATCTACACTTCAAACACAATTTTTACAGAAGAAGACATAAAGCAATTTAAAGATGGTCAACAATTCTATTTGACTTGTTTCCTATTTTTTGCTTATTGTTTTAACAAAGTTTAATATCATAATTATTACCTTTGCAGCAGAGTTTGATACTCCATGTGTGACATTTCTTATGAGACCACCAACATTGCCGTATTTTATAAGTCCAGTAACACCTTCTGAAACATCATTCAGCAGACCCATAGGGTTGCCAAGGAAATCCACAGAACCTAGAATCCTTGCTGCCTGACTAAGCAGCTCCTGTAAAATCAACAGGAAGAATGAAATATCACTTACGGATCACGTTAACACCAGCAAGGTTGATTAAAAGAAAAACAAGAAGTCCCACCCGCAACAAAAGCATATACAAAACCAGATAGTTTTACTAAGAAATGAACACAGAAATACCATTAAAATCAACAATAGTTTCATCTTAAAATGCAGTGTATTCTTAGAAGCATGTGATGCTATTTCTCCGTATACCAAAGAAGCAATACAGCACTGACACTTAAGKAAATAGTCAAGAAAGAGTTCCCCCACCCCCAGTAGAGAACTCATCAATCAAGGGAAGTTCAGCCTTTGCCACAATAAAATCTGTATGACACTTACCTCTTGAAAGTGTTTCAGAATGTCATTGATGATAAACTCCCGAGTTTCATATGGATGGACCCTCGTGAAAGGATCCAGATTAATCACCGCATCTTCAAATCGGATTAGAGGAAATCCCAGCGTGCTTTTCAATGCCTAGTTAAATAAAAGATATTGCCACTTTAATTCTTCTCTCTACTTCTCATTCACAGCACCGAAATGAATTAATCCCTAAATGGGTAACAAACCAAAACTATCTGAAGCTGCTAGAGTAGTTTACCACTGCCATGTAGACGCTTTGATACAGAGGGCAATCACTCCATAAACCTTTTACTTGTAAGCAATGATTAATTATTAGAATTGCACTTCTTCAATAACTAGATAGTCATTAAACACTCTTCCTGTTTCCTACACTTGATAGGAATATTTCAAAACAAAATGTGTTCAAGATTCCACGCTTAGCACTTTGCTATAACTGCTCTAATGTTCAATTAAACCAAACCCTAAATGAACTTCCTTGATATGTAGTGAAGACAAAACTGGGCATTTTCYACCCTGCTGAAGTTCTATGAATGGATTAAGTGTCAGGATGAGCTGGAATAACATACATAATTTCCTGCAAGCCTGAGGCTCATTTCTTAACATTATGTGGTGTACTGAAATTCTTTAAACCAGCTTTTTCCATCATTTTCAAGGAAGAAAACTAAGACAGCAATTAGCCCATGGGCCACCTGTAACCTGTACAATCTATACATAAAAAAACAGATTTAAGATGGACAAGCTATACATCTATATATACACACACATACATAAAATAATCTTGGAAAAATTAACAAGAAAACTAATCTTTTAAGAAAGAAAGAGATCCCTTCTATTTCAGGTCTTGATAACAGCATCTGCACAGTCACCAACATCAGAAAATGTGAMGAAGGCAGGAAGCCTGATACTCCTGCCTGATACCCCTGTATCTTTCTACATTAATCACTAAAGCATGCTTGGTAGTAAGGAATATGAGTTTTTCTGCCATCTGCAGGCAATTAAGGTAAATTACAGGTCTGATTTAAGTTTGCAAGTAAGAAAGGACCTATTTATTTTTCCAGTAAATGGATGACTAACTAGAGTAGTCCTCATTATTCACTTGGGTAGGAAGTAATTTCCTGTTTAACTATCAGATATTATATAAGGCAACTTTGTTAATACTGGTACCTAATAAAAATAATCTGTCTACACCAAATTACCAGACAGCAATGTCCAAGCCAGAAACATTAGAGGTAGTTAGAAAAACTTCTACAAAGGCTCTACTGTGAATATTCTCTCCCTCCTACCCTGAAGTCTCCTGTGCTACGAAGCTGAATGGAACTCTTTCTGTGAAAGTTAATATACGGAATACAGTCAGCGACTGTTATCATTAGGGGGGAAAAAAATGTATACGCCAAGTTTTCTCTTGGGAACAATGCTGGCRGCTGTGAAGACATATCCATATGCAATCATATACCAAAGGTGGTAGGAAATCCAAACAGAACAGTGCACATTACTAGTTTCTTAAAGGCACTCACCRCTAACACTGTTTTCTCTCTAAATTTGAGATAATCGGATGATAAGCATTTTTGTGTTGAAGCTAAAGTGCAAACACATTCAAGACACTGATGCTGCTGCTGAATAGTAAGGAATCTTACAGGTAGCTATTGAATTGTCCTCCTCTGAACAAGGATTTGGTAAAAGCAATACAAGAATGCAGGACTGATGATATGCTGGGTCATCTTGGTAGGACTCTGTGATAGACACTCATTCCGCAAAATGAAACTTCTTCAAAAGCTCGCACATCTTAATGTCCATAATACCAAGGGCACAAAAAAGCCTGGTCAGTGTCTCAGTTTTGTTTCTTGAACACACAAGTTGAATAGGCAGCAGCTGCTCAGTTCCTCCACAGTGGGGAGGGTTTTTTATGGTTTGTTTGGCTGGTTTTGTTTCAACWCCCTCACCTTGGAGGAAATTAGTTATATTAGCTCAGAGGGAACTGAAATATTGCTGACTGTTGCCACCTTATTATGTCCAGGACAGTCCCAACACACAGGTTGGGAACACTGGGCAAGATTATCTTCTTCTTGTAATTCGGAATCCCTGGTTAACTTGAACGACTGGGCCAGAACATTTATTACCACATGAAAAGGACCAGATTTTCTACCTACGTCCATAATCAATCTGAATTCACTTTAATATTGAACCAATTGCACAGTGCTCATGCAAACCTTCCAATTCCAATGAGACAACATTTTTTGGATGAAAACACTCAGCATTGTCCTGTATTTCGGCTCCCTAAGTTGAGTAACTTACTTCTCTTCACCCTCACACCTCAGCCCTCCCATGTGATAGTCATCCCCTTTAAGCCTCTTTACACTACCATTAATGTAACTAAGATCCTTTGTAAAGTAGTGAGTTATTAGGTGAAGCTGGCTGTGCTTCAACTGAAATTACAAAAATGAGAGAGTATTACTGAAGAGACTGGAAATTATGCAAATTAAGTAACAGAAGATATTGGAAATTCTCTTGTTTGTAACTTAAATAATGGAAGAGTAAATGGAAATTAATAGTAGTAAGTTAAAGCTTCTCTTCCCTTTTCCTCCTGCAATAGAATCTCTTTACTAGGAAGCACATTCTGTGAATGCATTGGCGTACCTTGAGATCCACAGGTAGCTTGTTGGAAGTGGAGACACTTAACTTTATTTGAGGCACACTAATTTTCAGATTTTCAAAGTAGTATCGTTTTTGTCCTCCACCTTGTTCAACAACCTTTTCATGGAGGTTTTCATCGTACTTTTCAACCTCTGCATCCAGACAAAACATAGGAATCAGAATAGATTATATATAAATAAATATGGGGTTATGAATGCATACTGTGTAAAGAGTTAATAGTTTCTCTGTACAAATAAAAGGTATGTGCGACTGCTAGTGTAGCCAGCAAAATTACTCATGCCTTGTGACGCAAAGTTGACCTTTGAGGCTCAAGAATTTTTTTTCAGATCTGCCTGCATCTCTAAAACCTGTATGTATTTGTAGCTACATGAAAAAAAGTCATCCAAGTTTAAGTTATTTGAGCTTTGAATCTCGCTTCTGATTTATTTATGTCAGCATAGAGAAGCAAGGCGATACAAACACAACTACACAATGTTTCCTGCTGCGTAGTCATGGTCTTACAATATGCTCTCCTCTCTCTACTTTCTCTATRCTTCCTGACATGCTCAACTATCAATATAATGTACAAAGCAAGCAAAGCTGACAATCTTTTCAATTATCACTACAGAATGGACAAAATGCCTACATGGAAGACATTCAAAAARCGATTTATGTACAGAGTGAACCAAATTTGGTTGACACTAACAAGTTCATATGTTATTTCTAAGAGCATCTTGGTGGTGTGAGAAGGCAGGGGGAAAGACAAAAGATGATTAAGTCTTATAACTCAGGTTGAACAATTAAGCATGTTGAATGTAAATGACAAAATAACTTTTGTCTGGATTTTGGATGACATCATCAGCATCAGTGGATAAACTACAAAGACTATACAGTAAGTAAGGGAACAAAAAAACCAGCAAAAGCATCAGGGTAAACCACAACAAAGGACAGATTAGTAAACAGCATAAGAGCAAAACTCAGAATTTCTATTTCTTCTTCATCACTACAAATCTGAGTCTTTAAGTCATCTGTGAAACTGGGAAACATAATACTCCTATTTTTTCAGAGACAATTCAGAAGATACTGTGGATTAGCAAGACACAGCACTCTTGAGCATCATTTGTAGGCTTGCCCACATTTCGAATCATGCCAAAAATAGATTTTTCCTGCAACAGTTACTTTGTCATTTATTTTATTTATTATTATCTATTTATGATTTATTATTTATTATAATTTTAATTATTATTTATTTTATTTTAATTATTATTTATTTTATTTTATTTATTATTACCCTACTGCATAATAAAAGTGACTTTTTCAACTGCCACTCCAAACCAGACATTTCAAAAGTTTCCGAAGTACAGATAAACCCTACAATAGAAGGATTAGAACAACATCTCTGAGATTAGAAGATTCAAGAGCCCTGTCTTGCCTCACTGAATGGAAAAAAACTTGTATTACCATTAAAGCCAGGGGTATGGATGCCACAACTAAAAGGTCAGACAGCCAAAATTTTCCTTCAGTTAAGCAAGAGGAACTGCCCATGGAACAAATGAACAGAGATCCCATTTCTAGCCTTGGGTTTAAATAAACAAACATTACTGAACAAAGTGGTTTGCTAAGTTAATAACACAATTTCTTTTATCCCAATTTATATGAATCCAGACACAGGAACTTAAGATGAATACTAAACTCCTTCCCACAGAGGCTCAGCTCAGCCACCATGTACTGGACAACAGCATGTTACACGGGTCATTACCCGAATACTGTAACAAGCACAATACACATCAACAGCTTTATAGGGGCCATTGAGACTTCAGTCTTCCAGCTTTCTGTTCAACAGTGGAAGTTTCCAAGCAGCTAAGAGTTTGCTAGGTGTTTTGAACTTATTTTATATGCAAAGATCATAATGCTTCTGTATACTGTAAAACTGGTCTTTGTAATTTTATACTATACCTGATTCAGACTGATCAYAGCCAAAGAAACTCAATAGCTTCAGAAGTAGTTTCTCCTCAATTTGAACTGTGAACTTTCGAGCAGTGATCATCAGATGCTACAAAGATAAACAAGTCTCAGTTTACAATATTAACACTAGAAATATGATCCATGTAAGCCATTAAATAGGACAATGTGTTCTACTTCAAYGGAGTATTTTCACTGGAATGGATTCGTAGCAAGATTCCCACCTTCAAAATGTCTTTGGTAGTTTTCTTTACTTGAAGTTACCTACAACTAGTGATGATTGTTTCAATTTTTTGGAAGGTATTGTGCTTCATTACCTAATACTAGCACTTCAGAATCTGATGCTTAGCCATTTTCCAACATCGAAATCAGCTGTTTTTCAAAATAGCATCAAAATACATGGGTGAAGATTGCAAGTGAGAAAATGGGTCTTCATAACCAACTCAGTTTTGCCCTCACAATGCACACCACAGTTGGTGGATAAATTTCCAAACAGCAGCAGCTGCAGTACACAGAACAGGGTTTATGCTGCAAGGTAACAGCTTATCAGAGAGAAGTAATAACCTCGTACACAACTCATGAAAAGCACAGCATGGATATTCTGGTTCACTATGTGTGTCCTATTTAACGGTACCTATCAATTTTGAGGTGAGAATTGGCTTGAAAAGTAAGGTCACAGACATGAACAAACAAGGGTCTGTCCTAATTTGTTACATTTTTGAACATATCCTGTTCATCACTGTACTGTAGCTCTAAAYACTACGTACGTGCGAAGGTGGATATAACATCCTTTAAGCCTCAGTATTAATTCAACAAAGTGTATTTCACAAATTATTTCATTCAGCTTACTAGTAAAAATTAGGAACAGGAAAGGTCATTTCAACAGAGTAATACCTGCATGGCACAATCAAAAGATTGTGGTTTACCTTGTATATATCAGTCAGTGCATTTTTACTGGGAAATTTCATCGCATTCACTTGCACTGCAGGACCAGTCTCCAYGGGTTCATTTTCACTCATCTTAGGTGTCAGAAAGAGCATAAAAGGCTGTGTGGTGCCAATAAGCTGGTTGTCCACCTACAGAGTGGACAAGACAGACAACAAAATCTGAATAGGTGACAATAAATAGCAAAACTGATCCTCTTTAACAGGGACTTAAAAGCTTTCAGAAATACATGATCCCTGAGCCAGGGAGATACCGAATATACTTGGTTATTGATCACCACTGAGACCATATCAAAAAAATATTCACCAATGTCCTCCATCAAAAAAAATGGTTATAGCTACCAACAAACAAAACCTGTAACAAAATTGCTATGTTCTCTGTAATCTTTTTTCCTTTTTCAAAAAGCACAGCCAAAAATAYTAAACAGCAGCAGAGTTAAGCTACTCCTGCATTTAAGTTCAACTGATGCATTTAAGTATCCATTTATCTCATGTAGTCTACATCAGTACCCACAATTCCCCTTCCAAGGARATCTTATATATTGGGAAGAGAATTCTAATATTTTAGAGGACTTTTTTAGTAGAATAAAAACAGTCCTTACAGTCTTCCGTTTAACTTGTGAATTCTGAATTTCAAAGACTGAACTGAAAACAAACGTAAAGGCAAAACTCTGCAAAGTCAGAAACAAGATCTAGTTGAAAAGAAATATAAGAGGTTTATATTTGTCTTATTTGTCTATGATCCTATGATTTATACTGCAGTACTACCGGCATTAGGACTCCTGCTTTCAATGGCTGCTTTTTCATTATGTAATGACAAAGAGCCAAGAACCAGGAAGGGAGAAACAAAATAAAAAAGATTCTAACTTGCCTAATAGAAATCAGTGGCATGAAATACAATGTATCTTTATCTCAACTATTACTATGTAGAGAACAATGAAAAAAGGGAACCTTGATGCTAATTGAAACTTCTATGATATTTAGGAATCGAAATCTCAGTAACAGCTCCAAACGTTTTTCAAACCTATTATGACAACAAAAACTGCAGAAGACCCATGAACAAATAAATTTGTTTCAAAATGGCAAATACCTGTATGTCTTGCACACTGAGCTCTAGCACCTGACTTGTCGACAGTTGTGTGTAGTGAACATTAATTCTTGTGAGGCTTGCAAATACTAGCTCTTCAGGAACTTTGTTGACCAAAGACAATCCTATTCCACCTTCCAGTTTCACAAGCACCTGAGAAAAGAATATTTGAAGAGGGAAAAARAAAACCCCACTAACAAACCAACACTGAAAAAAACTGTGATACTGAATACATACTTCTGTAAAGAAGTTATTTTTTTAGACTCGTCTTCAGAGAGGCTGAACAGCTCACTGATGATTAGTCTTCGAATAAAAAGGTGTTAAGACATATAAACCCAACTTCTAAGAATGAGGAGTTTTAGCAGGAAAATCTACACGTTCATAACAAGAGGTCATAATGTGGAAAAGCTAACGAACAACCCCTCCAACCCCCCTCTAAAATCTAGAAAGAAAGATGATAAATAAAAGAGAAAGATACTAGTTGTAATATCTTACTTCTAATTCCTGCTCTGTATCAGGACTTTTTAACTTGCGTAGATCTTGTTCCGTAACTGGAAGTTCATCTCCTTCGCTGGATAAACGATCATTTCTACGTTGGTTAAAATCCGTGATCTGATAAACAAATAAATTACTACAATGATCACTTGCCTATTTATAAATAACAGCTATATTGTCCTACCTTATAAAATTATTCTTTTTTTAAAAAGTAAGCACAATGAACACTTCTGTTGTAATTATTTCTGTTTTATGATATTCCCCTCCCCCTTCATATCATTATAAAATTAACTTTTTGTAAGAATTTAGAGATGCAATACAGAAAAAGGTAKTTCAAGTACAAGCAAATAATGAAACTAGATTCTAGTTCATGAAGGACCTTTACCTGTAGAACTCGAGTTGGCCCGTCCGGGATGACTCTAACAGCTAGTACTCCYGACCCAGGCCTCATCTTCTGGTTTATGAACTGCTGTTCAGGTGGAACTGGCCCCAAAAGTTCAAGTGAAGTATCAGGACCAAGAACAACTTCTGCTCCATCATGAAGACCTAGTATTCCTCCCTTTGCCTGGAGAAAGAAATAAGAGTAAGGAAAAAAAAAATAATTAAGTGATAGATAAAGGCTTCAGATAACTATTTACATACATTAATTTACAAGTGTATTTTACTTTCCTCTCCTTACACAGCTGACAAAGAGTGTCRCCTGAGAATCCATCCCAGACTGAGTAGCCTGGGTGTGAGGGAAATTAGCACATTTCTTACTCTTCAGAACTAAAAGAAAAGCCGTCCAGCAGCATTTTACTTGGTATTACTAAAGCTTCTGGTAACTCATGTTTAATCAGCTTGGCAGCTAGAAGAAACAGCCAAGATCAATRATTAAGAATTCGCACTGCATGTTCAGAAACTGAAGCTATCATATCATGATCGAACATGGGAAGTCCTTCCTGAAAATATTTTCAAAATGATAGAAAGCTTTTTAAAAGATGAACTCTGGATCTGCAGAGGAGAAGGTAAATCCTTACTGATCAACATTTTAAAACAGCAATGCAGGGCTTTTTGGTTGCTTCAAACTGACAAGTAGTAACTTACTAAGCTACAGTAATTTGATCACAAAATGATCAATGCAACATCATGGGACTAAGTAAAATATTTTTCTCTAGATCTGTTTTTTGGTATCAGAATTGAAACATGGCATTAAAGACGGCAAAGGAACACTACATTGCTGCTGTCCTCACTGTATCTATTCTAGAGGCTGGAACCTTCTCTTATGGCTACTGCATTCCTTTAAAATTAATCAGAACAGAACTACAAATACACTCTTAAAAGGTTATTATGAAGCCTTAGGAGTATTTTCCATACTTTTTCTTCTTTGCGTACATCAGAACAAGCATCTGAAACTTCAAGATCGGTTTCTGCAGGGTATTTCTAGTTTCACAGAGGACACATACTGTCCTGCTATTATGGAGTGAGCAAAATGACCAGGATGCTGGTTTTCTGTCATTGCTGTTCTGTTTTAAAATGAAGAACTATCCAAAGCACATGTTTTGGGAAACAACCCAACAAATTACAGGGAATTTAGAAACAAGAAAAGAAAGCGGGGAGGGGGAATCTCTCCAATAGGACATGGTGGTGTCCTATTTGCAGGATTTTCAAAGTGATATTATCACTGTGTACCTTACAGATCCATTCCAGATTCATTGTGCACATAAAAGACTCACTTTCATCACAGAGCTAACATATTCACTATGGAGGTACTTTTTCCACTGAATTGAGGTTGATTTCCATTGACATAGCTGGCACAATTTATTTTTCAAAATAAAACATTAGAAATAATATCATTATTTATTACAAACATGCTTTGCTATTTCAACAATATGCAGGACAACTTATCCAAATTTGTTTGCAAGCAATGGATAAATATGGTTGAAACACTTAAAAAAAAGAGCATCAGAATTGTTTTGAATTGTTCTAGAATGTTCTAGAATTTGTAAGAACAATCCACATTTCTGTGCCTACAAATTCTAACATCAGCAGGCAGAACTATCCAATAGTTTGCAAGTGCTAGCTGTCTGCAAGTCAAGAGTTTCCTGGAACACAAAGGAAGAGCAAACAGTTCAAACTGCTTTTAAAATTCTTATTACTAAAATGTTAGAACCACGATTCTGAGAAATGCTGTTATACACAGATCTTGACTTTCATCAGTGATACTAACTGACACAATCTGCAGCATTTTCATATTTGGTATGTGTGAGAATATCAAGGCCTTATTTATCCCTATACTGTTCATTTTCAACGATGTACTATTAATTTTCTAATTATTTACTTTCAAATTAATAGTTTAGTTATTTGAAATTGATAACAACATTCAAACTTGCATTTAAACCACACAAGCTGTTTGCGCAACTCCGGTTCCCTCTGCATTCTGAACTTTGGCCTCAGAGCTTTTACTTCACTTCAATACTAAGCCCGAATGACTCTCATCTGTATCAGCAACAGTCAAAACAAGTTCAACATATAATCCGTACTGACCTGAACAACAAGTCCATGAATACCACAGGTCAGCTTCCCATCACGAAAACTCCACGTCTGGGTAGTACTGCGCCGTCGATCAGGCTTTCTCAACATCAGGGGCTCGTACCTGCAACGAAAGCATGCCACCCGGTACTGAGAGGATTCCAACTTCTCAGTTTTACTCCTGACATGTGTTCAAGCTCATTTTCCTAATCTCACTTCTGAAGTGCTCTTTTAACAATCTGCTGCTGAAAATACATTAGCCATGCTTTTAAAATGTTTCCAAGTCATAAAAGTGACCATGAGGTCCGTTCACAAAGACAAATAAAATCTAGCTCTTCCACATGCCTTCAGAATAATTTCTTTCCTTATTCAGGGAACATCATGTTAAGTATGCTTTCAAAGACACGGTTAGAATCTACATCAGTTCCCTGAGAAATTGTATTTGCAATACCTGTTATCTGTGACAGCTGCCAGACCTGCAATATCTAAAATCATACAAGAGTCCACAGACCGAGAAGAAGGTTTATGGGGGTTATGAGGAACTGAAGAACCTTCATGGCAAAGCATTCCTGTGCCCGTCATTCTCCAAAGCTGGGATCGTTTTCCTGGCTCCTGTTGCATAAAAATTCAACATTTAAATGAACACAGCAGTACAGAGCAAATATCTCTGTTCTGTTTTGCTATCAGATGCTTTGAATTATAATTCTTGGAATGACTCGTATAACTTCAGAGCCCTGAATTAGAAACTAGCTTGTATAAAAACTTCTAATTCAACTCTGATATTTAATGAATATGCATCCTATGTTAGCACGGTTAGATGCAGAGCTGTATTTACAAGCTATTTTTAATCTCAGCAATATTTAAATACACTTTCTATTTCTTAAGAGCTCCAGAAACAGAAGACTTAGCTTACAATGCAACCAAAAAGGAAGCATGCCCTACCTTGTAACTTCATTAGAACCTCCAACATACGATTACCAAACTTGGTTGTCTTAGAGGCATTTACAATGTTCCTTACTACTTTTATTCCAATTCCCTTTTCTGTCACCCGTACCCCCATAAAAGTCTTATACAGAAGCACCATCATAATTCAAGCAACCTGAATTGCAATAACCTGTCACTTTCAGTGGAGTCTGTCTCCACCCTTTAAAAGTTGTCATGAAAATGTTTTTATTTTTTCCTTCTCCCAGTACATGATTTTACTTCAGCACACAGCAACAGCATTTTAATAAAATGAAATGTGTCTTGGTACCTTCTTTTTCAGTACAACTCGTTGAGTCTTTGGAGAAACATCAAGGACAAGCTCTGCATATGCAGCATCTTTATTTGAAGCAACTGGTCTTACACCTGGATCCTGTAAACTAGAACACCAAGAAAATATCGTCATGTTTATTCAGAGTAGCTGCTTCCTCTGTAGATTGAATTAGATCGGTACAAAATTGAGGAAGCTTACRCTCCCAATATAGCCAATCAGACAAAAATTTATATCGGGTTTTTCTCCTCTTGTTATTTTTGGAATTACCAGTGTAAGCTGTCAATTTGAGTACATTCTTAAAAGGGGCTTTGATTTCTCACTGCAGCTAGGAACTTCACAGGCAAATAAGCTGAATTCCAAAGAAAATGTTCCACCTTATATTGTGGAAAGCAACAAAGCATGTATCAATCTCCCGTAGCTGTTTTCAACAGCATATAAACTAGTGCAAAATCCACAGGCATGTCCTAAATGGGTATGTCCTGTAGTCAAGTGTTCTTAATCCACCAAACGAAATTAAACCCCGAGACGTGACCCTAAACATCCCTGCTCTTCTAAGATCAGACAGTGGGGTCACAGCAGATGCCATATGCTAAATCTTTCTCACTATGTGACAAAATAAACAATGGCAACCTGCACCTATAAAGCTAAGTTACCACGACCAAACGAGGCAAGACACACAGCTTACCGACTGCCAGACTCAGCTGAATTTTGGCATTTCTTCTGCTAGCTACAAGGTTGACGAAAGTTTAGCTGCATTTGAAAAACTTTCAAACAGCATCCATTAAGAAAATATTAACGTAAAGCCTAAAGAACACCATGAACATACAAAATATTTTCATCTGATATATAAAGAACTACCTTGAGAAAGTATATGCAGCAGCAATATAAATGAAGTTTTCATAGTAAAGCTGCTTGCTATCTTGGAAGTCATTCATGCTACAGACGATTTCTGAGGAGCCTGCCCCTTTAACTGTCAGCATTATAAAAGGTGGTAGAATAGGTTCATCCCACGCGTAATCCAGAGAGGTCAGGGGCTTCACTTCCGTATATAGTCTTGGCTCAACAACACCGTGCTGATTAAAAACAATCGGCACCTGTAAAATTATGAAAGAGGATTTAGTTTCACATAGAAATTGTTAATCAGACAGATTTTTTGCTATCATTTGTTCATTTTTCAGGAGTTGATCGCTGAAACATGTTCAGCTYGCTTCCCCCCACCCCGCCAATGGTTTCACATGCATCTTCTTCCAATTGAGTCCCAATTAAAGGAAGTCTCAAAGGGATGAGAAGTGTCACCTTTGCTTTTATCTGTCATCTGTGGTTCAAAATGTCTTTAGTCCCATGGTAGCATCTCAAACCCTCCTTATCAAAATTAGGAAACTTGCCCAGTTTTATTTAACAGTTCAGTACCAAAATCCAGAATGAGGACCAATAACTATTAAGACCTCTGCCTCCTGCTCTGACCACAAGGCAGTCAGTAAGTTACTGTAAAATACACAAAGTAAATTCTCTGATTTTTATAATCACTGACACGGAAGCCCAAAGACAGAAAGGAAGTGGCAGCCGTAGCCCGAATTCTTTTTATCCAAGTGCTGAAAATAACATGGAACAGATTACAAACTATCACCCTAGGACAATTTTCTCACCAGTAATAACGCTCTTCCTTGTAAGACTTTTAATGCACTCACGAAAGCCACAATGTTAGCACTATTATTTGAACAAGATGAAGTAGCTGAGTACTACCAATTTTTGCTAAAACTTCAGAAAAGTACAATTATTATATACAAATATCTCTTGCTACACACACTTTCATTTTATTTCATTACAAAAGCTCCCTCTTCTAACCAATATAAAAGAACWCCTATTTTTCCTTTTTTACTAAAAAATAAAAGAAAAAAAGTGATTTTTTTGCTCTTTTACCTTGGAAAAATTGTCTATGCGGAAAGGTGGCGGTAACTGATCTGTGTCACTGAACGCAATGCGGTACGTGGCTCCTTGAAGAGTGATTTCTACTCTTAAGAAGTAACATTTTCCCAGGGTGTCCCTGAACAAGAACAAACAAGTGCAAGAGAGGTAGGCTTCTGATCTGCGTTACCCGCAGCCCTAAGTGTTAAACAGCTGCTTTTATCAAAAAATGGAAGTATGCTACAGAAGATTTACATGTAATAACTACCTCATATTAATATGGAATGAGTTATTTTTGTTGACCTCAAAGCCCCCAGACCAGATGCAGTTTGGGACATCCATTAGTCTCACRCATAACAGTTGATCGTAATCGTTACGTGGCCAGTGGAACACGACGCTGGAACCAGGAAGCGTGGAGATATAGCCATCAGGATTGGATGTTCCCTAGTAACAGAAATTGGCAAATACATATCTTATAGGTATTAAAAAATACAGTATTAAGCTATATACCTCTCAAATACAAACACGGCAATTATTCTGTTAGGTGGATGCTGGTATTAGAATAATGAGAAAGATCCTCATAACCAGCCAACAATACTTTCAAGTATAATGTTTGTGTTCTTTTTGGTTAGAAGATACTGTGACTAACTACAGGTATTGTAATAACAAGTAACAAAAACGAAGCATCTTACCCGACCTCTGGCGAATTCCCGCTGAACAAAGGCAAGCTTGTAGGTTGATTTATTATCTAATAGGTAGCGGGGCGCAAATGTTACCATGCATGTATCAATGTAACGGCCTCTGCCTTTTTTAACGTCAATACCTAGTAATGAGAACAAGTTAAAAATAAAGCTATTGTTTACAAAAGAAAACAAAAGACATCTGCCACAATATATTTCACAGAACAAAAGTTCTTTTCCTTGGGTTCCTGAGATGCACTRTTTCTGCCATACCACTGCCATATTTTGAAACATTATTTTAAACAGTAAACATAATTTTATGCCATCTGTTACCCTCTGGTTCTCAAACAMAATTTAGACATCATAAGCACTGAAGATAATTTCCAGGCACAAGTAAATCAGTGCAAGTAATTATTACGCCTTTAAATATATGAAAAATTCCTCAAAAATCAATGTGGAGTAACTTCCAAACTGTCATTTCATTAAAACCTAAAAGCTTCCGAGGAAATTGTACTTTATGTACACCAGGAGCACAAGGAAGACAGAAGTTGCGCTYCCCCCCATCAGCCTACAGAGGCACCACAAAGCAAAAACCACAGAAGTAGCACACGGCTGAACGGTTACAGTATATAGACACTCAAAATAATCAAAGACAGTAATGCAGTGGGATTTCAAATGTACTTAGAAGTAACATACAGGGGGAATAAAGACACAGAAACAGAAAGAATAGTTTGTAAATGCAGTTATTAACACTCAGTGCTGAAATGTAAAAATAAAAATCACTGAAAACTGATTTTTAAGCTAATGAAATTCAAAATAAAGATGTAAAAGTACTTGGAATACTATTTTTTGTTTAATAATTTTCTCTGGACCCTCAAAAACCTTCAACAACATATGTTTCCCGGCTGTAATTGTTCTGTTTCTGATGTCACTGACATCATGTCTTAGCAAGTTCTACAGTATTTCTCAAATGTTCCTATCAACACATACCAATGTTATAAATGAGGCCTGGCCGGTTTCCATGTTGGATCACTTTAAGGGCTCTCACACCACTACCACCATCCAGGGAGAAACCCTGGCACCAGCCAGGCATACCTTCAGGATGGATTCCTTTTCCAACTCGCATTGTACAACTAAGGGTAAGAAGAAAACACAAAGATTGACTCATTTAAATGAAGGATCAGATATCAACACAGTGCCGATGATCAAACACATACCCAGAAACAAAAAGAACACCTGTGTTTTAATATAAAAGCATTAGAAGCCACGATAAATCTCTTCTTGAGTAATTCATTCTGCATTTCTGCCATAAGCTCTTTTAAGATACTGGTCAAGATTCAGTGACCGTTTCTTGTAAAGGCTTGGTAATTTTCAGACTGATTAAYCACAACAACATCTGTGTGTCTTTTTTCTTTGACAGAAAAAAGAAAAAGAAAAAAATTGGGAATAAATTTGTTATACATTTAACTGTTGTTCATTTGAGCAAAAATCCCAGAACATTCCAGATAAATTTACTTTAAATCATGTTCTTATTTCTTATTTTCATGGAAAAARCAAGTTCTCTCCTTGATGCCAGTTAAAGTAGCTGAAAAGTTTCCTTTCCAAAATCCTGCCATTTCCTTTTATATCAGAATCRCAATAGTTCTGCTGCATGTGGACTTCCTACTAAGTGACTGCTACTACTTCTCTATTAACATTCAGAGTTTTGGATTAGCGGTTTGGAGTGGTTTTTTTTAGTGGTAACAAAGTGATTTATACAACCCAGTAAGTCTGTTCAAAAAGGTTTTTGATTTTCTTACAAAAGAAGCATGAGTTCAAAATATGCAAAATAAAAYCAAAGCAGCCTGCAGACACAACAGAATTAGCCAACCAAGGATTTTTCAGTAGGAAATGTCTAAAGATCCAATATGCTTATTTTAGTATTTAGAAACTTAATAATTTAACAGGTCATCTTAACAGGGAAAGACTTTTCCTACGTGATATTCATGCTAATATATCAGCACCCAATCCTCTGCGAATTACTTTCATACTTTATAAGGTTCCTCCTTGTCTGCTCTTCTCGTGGTATTACTTACAAGTTTGGCTGTTCTTTATCAGCGTAACAGAATAGAAGCGGGCTGAGGCTTCTAGCAAGTTCATGCTCTTCAAACTGACCTGCAGCATCTGTTTTTGCATTATCTTGTCTGAAGATAAGTGGTAATCCTTTAAGCAAACACAAAAAATGGAGTGTCAAACTACACTTCACCTTTGCACAAATTAAAATGAGAATGGTAAAAACTACTTCAAATTAAGGAACAACCTAAAATATTTCGGTTGTAATATTAGTCATAAGTCTGCGTGCATCCTCCCTCTCATTCTCCATCCAACCTGTTTAACAGCTACACCTATTAACAGCTGCGAGCCGTGGAGTCTGGGCCGTGCAGAAAAGCAGTTCTTGTAGCTCTGAAAGTGCCAATGGATGTCAACACAGAATAAMTGCAATTTAGACCTGTTGCTTTCTCAAGGCATTTCAGTCTTTGAAAACCACAATTTTAAGTGATCTAATCTATGCTGATTTATTTAGAGGTGCAATAGCTCATGTTTGAAAATCTGCAATATAGCAACTAAAATGTCCAAGTTATCTGCTGTAACGTTCATCAAACAACAGCTGCTGGCACTGTAAAAAAAAAAAATCCTGCAACTTTAATTCCTCTTAAGTAGTGCTTAAAAGCACTATTTGGCTAGAAAACAAATGAAAACACTGCTTAAAATCTTTATTTCACAGTTCATGATTACAGCTACGAAAGAAAATACTGTAAACTCACCTGTTTTGTTCATTAACCAATACGGTGCTGAAATTAGTATTTTTAGAGAACCTTCAGCACGACATACAATCCGTATGGTCAAATTTAGCAGTCGTTTGTTGACATCATACAATCGCATCCGCACCATGTAGTTCTGTGTCCCAGGAGGAATCAACAGCTCCTTGCAGACTGGGAAGTTTTCTAGCAACACCCCTATGAAAACAAAATAAAACAAAACCAAACATCACCCACACAGAAACATTAGTTTCTGATAGGCATACAGGCTGGCGTTTCCTATGGCTTGATCTTTCTGAGTATTTCATACAGCTTACCCAGATTAACTTTTAAATCTGCCCAGTGTAGGAACCTCTGACTTCATGAAGAAATGCCTCAATTTAAGTCACAAGCAGCAAAAGAAGTTCTGCAAAGAACCCTGCTTAGGGCTAATTACTACCTTAGGCATCAGCAGTCCAGCCAATGTTGAATAATTTCATACATACTCTCAACACCAACTTTTTCTGTCAGAAAGAAAACAGCAAAACCACCCAAAACTTCGGGAACTTATTTGCTTTGTTCCCTTCTTTATCACTGCTCCCTCCAGTTTCCACTGTTTCCACTCTCAGGAAAATGAGAAAAGAGACAAAAAAGGGACAGACCAAGCCAGCTGACAGATCTGGGGGAATRATGGCAATATTACTATTTTTTTTTGGATGCGTGCACTTGGCTATTAACTATAAGAAACCCTGCAACCCAATAAAATAATCATGTAAAAGTTTTCAATTTTTTAATTTCTCCATTCTTGCACCATAGTTCCTTGTACAAGAAACAGTTATATTGAGGTATTCCTCTAGGAGGATCAGAAAGCGGTATCTGAAAAAGAACCTTACCCAGCTCAATGTTCTGAGATGTATCAGCTGTGTGCAACGCCGCCTCTTTGCCAGGTTTTAACGTCCCATTAATTGGCATTCCTTTAACATAGAACTCGAGTTCACAAGGTAGCAAGTTACAGATTACCACCGTTGGCAAGAGATAAATAGTATGCCCAGGCTGTCTGAAAATCTGTTTAGCACTGTCAGAAAATATGTTGGAAGGCATGTAATCCRGATAATTTTCTTTCTTTATAGCCACACAAAACCTGTGAAGGCAGACGTATATGAGAGGTCGTCAATTAACTCGACAGAATAATTGAACCCTGTCTTTGTGTACTGCACTAAATCCAGTACAGTTACACGCTGTAACTTCAGGACTGATAGCAAAAACAGCATTTAGAATTCTTCTCCACATAATCACTTTAGAGTTTGATTATAAGGTATTTTATATTTATACCTAACATAAAGACAACAGGAGTTTCCTGATTTTAAGCAAAGAATTAATTTAGTCACTCAAAAAACCTCGTCTGTTCAGAGACCTAACAGAAAATTGCTTTTACAGATTATCAACTTTAAAACCAACTTCCATAAACCCACAGAAACATGTTATCAACTATTACTCAAAAGAGATTTTAACTATTAAAGTAAACAATAATCATGTTCTTAAACATAAATGCTTAACATGTCCTTCTTCCCAGTAGATATATCCTTGCTTTGGCCACCTGACGCTTCAGTTTTTCATTAGTTAAGGTAAAAAATTGAATAAATAAACCTTCATTTTCAATAATTTGTTCATTTTCCTCCCCGTGATACGTTCAAACACAGCACATTAAGAAATGAACTATGGAACTGACACACAGTGATAACTATATAGTATGCAAACGTCATTTCCTGAAACGACTCCCATAATCTCTATTCTACTATTTCCTAAATTGAGAGCATCCCTAAATCCATCATATCAGATGACTACAAAATTCCACTAAGTCCTCACTATGCAGCGACATTTTGGGGCTTAGAACAGAGTTCAGGACAAAGAACGAGGATTTGTGAACACACTATGGCAAACCACTCATTATTCTCAGTGAGACAGACTAGATAATTTAACACGAGTCCACATTCTATTTTCTAACCTTCTCTTTTTTTACAATAAATATTAATAGTGTGCTTACTATGTATTCTCAGACATTTGCTAACAGGCACTGTCAAATGGGCTTCAAAGAGCCCTGCAGAAATACAGCAGTTATGCTTCAATGCTTTCTCATTATTCAACAGACCAAACAAAACATCCTRTTAAACTGCAGAAGCTCTCATCTCTAAGTATTTTCTTTCCTGTTATTTACTTTCACAGTATTTCATTTATCAGAAGAAGATAACRCAGCTTACAGGGAAATAATTAGGTCTTAACTACCTGAAAAATCGGCTATTTTCAGATTCCATTGAATGACACTCTCGCTTGCTGCTACATACTTCTGCTGTCTTCTGAACATTAGTCCAATGAATTGGAGCCTTACAGAAAAAGACTCCCATTCCTTTTGGCCTGGCTTGCAAACGCCAAGATGTAAGATGTAATGGAATAGCAAAGGAATCTCCTGGCATAACTGCTGGAAGAACTACAGGTTCTGCAACCAGAGAAGAAAAGACACATATCAAAACAGGCCCCTTTACTGAAAGGCATAAAATTTTCAAATAGCAAGTCTCAAATTTTTGAAGCAACACATTTTGTTTTAACATAAAACACTAGCTACTTYTTGCACGTTTCAAGCACCAACCTGTTGTTTTAAGCCCTATCAAGAATCTCGCAGCAGGCAAATTTAGGTGTGTAAATCCAAAACTGGAAACAGACTAAAAACCTGCTGTGATTCAAATTCTTTTTCCTTGGATGCTTTAATGAAAATGCTTATTTCAAAAAGACATCATTCGTTACATTTTGGGTACATCATCAGCATATCTCTACRTTTCTAGATTGCACTTTTGCATGCTAACACCTGAGACCTAGACTACTGCTAAAAGATACAACATGCTACATACAGAAATAAGATTCAGTCTTCACAGTCTCTCAGCTTTCCTCGTTGACCTGATCAATAAGGAAAAATCCTACTGGGTTTACAGCTTACCCTGCTGATCACTTTCTTCTTAAGATTAGCCATTTCTCCTCCAGGGAGGTCTCTTTTGTTGTTAACCATTAGAGGCAGTGGTGCATCTTCTTGGGGAGGAAGCTAAAGATTCCCCATGGTATGGAAGGAATATACAACACTTACTGTCAGGAGCAGAAGGACTATCTAGTCGTAGTTCCATTGGTGTTTCCAGCTTGTTCTTCACAATCAAGGCTGAGCGCACTGTTATCACTTTCCGAGCGCTACCTTCCATGGTAACTTCAAATACCACACGAACTGGAGGCAATGAAGAAAACTGGAAGATATTTAAAAGCATTAAAAAGCTCAGGTGATGATTATACCTAGAAGCGGGACACCTCAATTTTGAAGCAGTAACTGCTGGAGTAAAAACTTGACAACTGGGTCCAACCATGTGCAACACCTAAGGTATATATAGTTTGATAGTTTATAATCCTGTACCTCCTCCTCAAAACACAATRAAATGAACTATGAAAAAGCAATTCTAAATACTACTAACTCCATTAYCTTTTTCAAAATGATGCAAGTTCAAATAAGAGCAACACAGATCCTAAAAGAACACTTWATATACTATCTCACTATTACATTATTTTATAAATTCATGAAGTTTGAATTCCAAGCYTCATATAATTAACAGTCACTCATCATTCCTACCTGTCAAAAYTAAAAAAAATAAGGTGGAGCTTTCTTAAAATACTCATAATTTCTTCACTCTTAGCTGCCCTTCTACTGTGGTGTTTTACCTCCTACATTACACAAAGCCATTGCCACTTCAATCCTGAAAACCACATTTTATATGGGCTCACAMGCTGGAATTCACATACTGCAATTTAAGACCCATTCTTCAAACAACCATTTACATGGGTGAGGAATGGTAAGTCATGTTAAATACTCGTTCTGATTTGAAAGTTCATTTTGTTTGCTTGACTTTTGTTTCCTTTCCATTGAAAAGGTTCTAGAAGGATGGAAAAGCCAGCTCACTTGTAGAATTATGCTAGTCTTATTTAAGTAGCTCTCAAAAAATGAAAAGATATACTCACGTAGACTTGTGGATGTATTATATTTGTTCTACTTATTGGGCTTCCAAGCTGGGAGAAAAGTAAACAAGAAAGTTAAAATTGTTCAACTTTTAAGATATTCCTCTCAGTTGTAATACAGAACATTACTACAGAATAAATTAAATACTTTCATCACTTTGTGTTTCTGATCTTTAATACAGCTTGGAAAACATGTCAGAACTATATTAGCAAAACCTGTTTGCAATACTGCTTTAATAAGAAATTAAGCTGAAAGAAGAAGATTTGTTGGGAAAAAAAAAAAAGAAAAAAACTACAGATGATGTTCCTGAACAGCAATTCTCATTAATTTGCATCCTTTTCCTTCAAGAATCAAATTACAAAGAGAGATGATGCTTTCTATGCTTCAATATGAAAACATCAGAAATTATTCAAATAAGAGACTACTGGCTCTTGTCAGTAGTATCAYGAAATTAAATTCTAATCCTGTTTTATACCAAAAAGATCTCAACTTCCAATTTCTCCAGTGCTCAACAATTTTCAGCAGCTAGTCTCAAAACTTAACTAGTTTCAAAATCCACAAGATCATTTTTATCATTGAGCCTCAACCACCAACTGCCAGCCTGCTGATTACTACAATTGCATCTTTCCTTCACAAGTATATTTTGTCTAAGCAGCCATATTTCAACAATCTCTAGGCTTACAGGAACTTGGCAGTGTTGTTTATTTTAAGCAAATTAAACACATGAAAAGCATTCCTGCACTAGAAGAAATAAAAGTAGCTGCTGAAATGCTGTGCTGATTTAAAGCTCAATCTCCATGGCACTGTCACTAATATATTAGTTCTGGCATCGGAAGCTCTGACTGCTAAGCACAGACTAACTGCTGACTGCTCTTTGGTGTTTTTGTTATGCATGAAACTGCCGTTAGGAACCCAGCATCTCCAAACTCTCCCAATCCAAGCTACCTGGAAAGACAACAATCAGACAAGAGCAGCTGCTTTAAGATCAAAATCTTGGAGACATCATTACTCTCTAATTACATATTCTATTAAAACTAACACGCCAAATCAGAACTTACAGTAGAGGAGGAGGAGTTCTTATCTGGTGCAGCATACCGGAAAAACGTTCCAACTTTGTCTACAGATACTGGACTGACTTCTTCCCAGCCATTTACTCTCACTTGCAACTGATGAATTCTTAGATCATGTGTGTGCCTAGCAGGTTAGATCAAGTTAAATTACTATTAAGCATTATTATACAGTGTAAATGCCAAACAGTTCAAACCAAGAACACCCTCTGGATTCTGAATAAAGAATCTCACTGAAGTGTTTAAAAAAAAAAAAAAGGCTCAAGAGTTTTTCCATTTCATGAAGACAGACCTGATTTTACATCTGTTCAATTGTTCCACCTTCCCTAATGAACATACAGAAGTACAACTATGTCATATAAGCAAAAATTAAAGCATGCTACATATTAACAAGTTCTTCTAGTTCTTAACACTGATAACGCTTATGTTCAACAACCAACGCCCCGCCCCCCATTCCTTTAGAATAAAGGACATATGATTTGCAACTGAGGCCCCTACGTCTTTCTAAAAGCTCGTTATGATCCAACTCACATCTAAGAACGGCTGCCACCAATAGCAATATATGCCGCTTACTAGACAACTGATAATTTCACTCTATGCATGAGTTTTAAATATTTAAAAACAAAACATTAACAGGAGGTTTAAAAAAATTCCACTTTTTATTTAATATCTGCTAGTGTCCTCACAACTACGATCCTGTGTGTTCCATATATGAGTGTGACAAAACACATCTCACAGCCTGGTCCCTTCACCTGTGTCTGAGTTTCCCTCTGGCTTCAAATTCAAATGGAACCTCTTCCCCAGTGATAACTTCCTGCCATTCACTRACATTATGGGCATCATCCAGCAGCGTCCCGTTTTCCTCAGAAACAACACCTGGACTCCCACTGTGAGACAGTGCAGCCCTGTGAAAAGAATCACATCATTTTACAAACTGACAAATGACTACTTCAAGTAACAAGTGCTTTTTAGTCTGCCTCAGTCTATAGAAGTCCTGCAGTAAACACMTATACATCATGAATGTATCTGACCGGTTTTCAAATTCTCTTGGGGGGGGGTGGGTCTTTTTTTTAGTAGTAAAACTATCTCACTGTCAAAGAAAAGGCTCTTAACTAAGAAAGACTGGGAGTTGCCTACGTTTCTCTGCAAGAAAACAAAAGCACTGAAAACAACAGGGTTTGGCTGACACGTTAGAGAAGCCAGACAATTACTGCCAGAGTGATCCCACAACAGCTTCTTACCGGGTAGGTGTTGTAGTTAGGGTAGCAAACCACAGAGTGCATCCAGTATGATTTCTTAAAGCAAATGGGACAAACGGCTGCCTACGTTTTGGAGTCTTCATTTCAGCTATAAAACAGAACAAAGATTTGTCTAAATGCTTATGAGAGAAGCATTCATCAGATGCTAATGTAGGATGAGACACAATGGCTGGAGAACCACAATCTGCACTAACTAAAGAAAAACAGATCGAAGAAACATAATAACAGATTACTAAAAACATTTTAAAATTTAGKAACTCTTATAGAAATGGTACAAAGCAAACAGAAAGTCTTCCCCTACATCAACCCCCCCAGGAACTGAGCTTAATCTACATGTTCTTTTGTTTCTTCATATCAAATCTTATAAAATACTACRCCTCCAGTTATAACTAACATGTGGAAAACCTAACTAAAAACTCAACCATAATCAGTAACTTTTCATGTACATCCAAATGCTTATAAAGTGTTAAACACATATTCACTTATAATTAAGATTTATGCTCTATTTAACGTGACGAATACAGGATTATCCGGTACCTCTTTAAATGGGACTTTTATGCTCAAAGACTGAACAAGTAGAAGTATTTTCCTATACAGGATAAAGCCTAGTAAAAAAATGTATGAAAAATAATTTGAACGCAACCAAAGGTAATCTGGTTTTGTTAAAATGCTGGGGCAGCAAAACCCCAGAACAAGAAACTTCACCTACCATGTTTGATTTTTTTCAAGTATGCATTACTAACAAGCACACAAGTGTTACTCTCGTCTTCCATACTACAGTACATCRTATCTGTGAAAATACTGTGTTTGGACAGGAAAAAAAACCCCTGTCAAATTCCAGTAACTACTTAAAAAGGAAGATAAATGGCTGCTCCCTAAATACATACATCTTTCTATATGAGACAAGCAGAAAGAAGGCACACACAATAAATCAGCTGCTTAAAGAAAAGGTAAGACAGAAATGAAATCTATTCCACGGAATTTATCTGCAGCCACTCCAAAGGCTGACTGATACCAAGTTGAAGTACTTCGTGTTCTGAGACCCACAGGTYTACAGAGGCAAGAAGGGATAAGGCAGGGTGGGTAGGTAAGTTTTTGAASGAGTTATTGATGATCACATACAACTTTCTTCCAAATCAATGACATCAAATTCCCAYGTACCTTACCATTGCCACTGGAGACTTAAATCTGAGCTCTCTAAAGTTTACAAAGTTCTTTCCAATTAAAYGGCAAGAAAATTAAATTCTTGAAAATGAAAACTCTGATTTTTGCCAACAGCAAATAAAACAATCTTTTTAGTGCTGAGCTTGACTTTATACAATTTTTTGGCTAGCCCAGGTTCTACAGAATTACAGACCAGAAGCCAAATCTGGCATTGAATCAATTGACAATTTATTTTTTGAGAGTTTAAGAAAAGAATTTTTGGGACTATGGCCTGATTTTCAAAAGAAAACATAATGTAAAGGTTGCATTGTGAGACTACTGCCTGACAGTAAAGACTACCATTACAAGGAGATTTTTTTTCCACAATTCATTTAGTCATTTAGTTGCAACACCCACTAAAAGCCCAGAAATAACTATTAAAAGGTTTTGTTGTTTTTTGGGGGTGTTTTTGTTTGGTTTTTTTTTTTGTTTGTTTGTTTGTTTGTTTGTTTTTTGTGGGGTGGTTTTTTTTTCAACAAGAAAACTACCTGAAAAATACCTCAGAAAAATAAATCATTCTATCATTTTCCATTTTCTGGGTTTTTTTTTTTAAACATCTATGAACTGTCTGCAACCACTCAGAGAAAATGTTTCTGAGGGGCAGTCTGAACGGGCCACAGATGTAGATTTATAGWAAGTTTTCTCTCCTCCCATTCAGCAACTTTCCTACAGGGGCACCATATTTATCAAGCGTGCTGTTTTGTTTCCCATAATACCACAACTCTTAAAAAATAAAAATTGAAAAATCTTACTTTAAACTGGATGGTTTTGCCCAAAGACTGTACTGTCAAACATAAAACAAACTAATTAACAGGATATTTATTAGGAATGCCTTACTTCCTAAGGCTTATTGAAAACAGATTGTTCCTTCTGAAGGCATCATAAAGTTTTAAATAGCTAAATATACATGGTGAATCAAGCATAAGTATGCATATCGAACATACGGTTGCATATTTTTAGAATATAAAATAAAAATCTTGTGATTATGCTATTTTTAATTACAGTATACTGCCTCGCTAGAAAAGGGACACTGAATAGTCAACAATTCATATAACCTTCCTCAAAATGACAGCCTTCCTGCATAGGATTAGTTATACTTCTCCCTTCTCTCTTGAAGGGCCCAGAGAAGAACACAAGAGAAAGACGGGATGAAATACTAAGTTAAGCAGCTTAAAAGCAAAGTAGCTGTTACGTTGTTTCATTTTGGGTCGGTTTTTTGTTTGTTTTAAATATAGAGGCCAATCTACTAGCAAGTCACACATACAACACAGTATTTATTGTATAAGAGCCTTCCAAAGAAGAAAAAAAAACTTTGTCTCTCTCTGCTATACAGTACCTCTAGCATAGATCTGATGCTCTAGGTTAGTCAAACTGGCTGTACTCCTAGTTCTAAGGTAGACAAGAGGAAGGCCTGGCAGACAGGAAAGACAAAGTTAGCAGGTAAGAAAAAACACACAAATACAGGKAGACTCTTCCCCATCGTGCATCAGGAAAGATACAGACAGTTGGCATCATGCGATCAGCGCGTAAGTCTCTACCCATTTGCTTACACTAAGTTGGCATTTGAATTGCTAAAATTTCTTCCAGAAGTAACGCTGGGAGAAAAGCAGATGAAAAGAYCTGCCACRTATTAAGAGCTATTACTCAGAGAAYTGTTTCACAAATATAACAGCATTTTTTCCAGAAACTCAGTCATTTAGGTCTTCGGGGGTACAGAAGGAAAAAGATCACCTCTGGACTGCACACGCCCTAAACTCAGTACTCTTMCTTAATCTTTGACAGGATAGTCACTCATCAACTGAGAAAGCGTGACAAAAAAAAGGAAGCAGAACCAGCAGTGCAAAGTTCTCACTCAAAGCTAAGTAGCCAGAAAGGTTTTTGTTTTCAAAGAATTGAACACAACTGAACAGAAAAGAGCATTTTTGTATTTTTTGCCAAATATCTCTAACAATTCATTGTATGCCATGAAGGCCAAATACTTATGTTTGCAATACATTAGACAGATGACTGTGCACGTCAGGACTGTTTCAAATAAAGTGTGATTAATGAGTATCATACTCTGCCCRAAACATGGCGGATCCACCGAAGAACCCATCCAGTCTTCTGAACTGATTACATTCACTTCTTTGTCCTGTTTACAGTAATCTTCCATCCAGGACTGTTTGGTACACGTGTATTGTTCTAGAGGAATATAAGCATAGACAGTACATGTTTCCAAGGTGGCAGTAAACAAAGTAATTGGAAAGTATGTTAAATTCATAACACTAAAGTTATTCCACTTTAATGGCAAAAGTTTTACTTTACCGCTTTTTCTATGAGACTCTTTCATAAGTTAAAGACAAACAGCAGCTCATGAAATCACAGCAGTGTCTTCAAAAATAAATGTTTTTATATTCTTAAGATTTTTTTTTTTTTTTTTTAAAAACTTCCAGTGGAATTCCATGTTCTTAAGATACTCCTGTGGCAATGTAAGAGCTCTCCCGGAGGAAGCAATTAACCTTAAATATTTTTATGTTAGAAGCAGTCTCTTTTTTTTTCTTTTTCTTTTTTCTTTTTAAGAGTTACATGCACATTCCTGCATAAATATCAAGACACCAATGGAGTCCTCTGGCACAGCATTAATCATAAACTAGCCTTACTACTTGTTATCACTAGTATTAATAAACATCACGGGAACTCTCAGGAATCATTGATTTGCATCTTTTCCTCCCACTTTGGCACTCTCATTCTGCCAACGCCACAGGCCTTGCGGGAGAAAGGAATGAATATTCAAGGAACGAGGAAAGCTCTTCTGTTACATTTGCAAGCTCAGCTGTTTACACTTTTTTATTATGAGCACCAAATTATTCAGATTTGCATACAGAATAAGCAACAATATTTCGGGGAAATGCACACAATCATAGCCTCACAACACAGAAGCTTACATGAAGTTTGAGTTAATGACGAACAAAATATTTTGACCTCCTGAGGTGGTAATTGACAGCTCAGGTTTTCAGAGACTGCAGAACTGGAATGAGTAGCTCCCCACTATGCCTGTCAATGTACTGAAAAATGAAGAGCTTATCAAAATATTTTGAAGTACTGTAAAGTATGGAAAGCTTTAGATGAAAGCCTGTTTCTGATTAAAAATAAATTTCAAATCACATATGAATTTGATAGAATTCATATGACCAGAGAAAGAATTCCTACTAACCTCTAAAATATGTAGCTCATGTCTTTACACTTTCACAATATCTGATAAAATACAGGCTGCCTAAATGCACACCTGTGTACAATATCATGTGAAGTATCTAGGGGCTTGTGCCAAATCTCCCTCCCTCCATCTATGGGACACCAGCAGGACTCCATTAGAAATGTCTGTCACTTCCAGCACAGCGAACATCAGGCTGTATAGTGACGCTCTCAGGGAATACTCCCACGTACCTATGAAGACAGAGGTAACGTTTAGATCCAAACGGTGTTTAGCCTTTACTTCCAGCTTCAGTCGGGAAGGGTGGAGGCGGCTCGAAGCTTGCTGCTGCCAAGAAACTGAACACGGCCATGGCTCGATAAATGGCTCCCAGCCTGAGAACAAACAGAAAACATCGCATGTATTACACATTCGAAAGCCACACTGGAATGCTGTTTACATACCTAAGTATTTAATAATACAACTTTAATAATGAGATCCTTTACTTTCAATCTGTGTTCAAGATGAACTTGTAAGCCTACAGATTCAATTTACTAGCTAATACAAAATTGCTCCAGCTTCTCCATTTGAACCAGTGTATACTATATGTAGGGTCCTGCAGAAATATCTTAATACCGAGGAAAGCATTAGAAGGCCATTACAGCTTCATATTGAAGTTAGCTGGAACTAAGTTCCCTGAAATAGTTTTGAAAATTAATTTCACACCGTAAGTCGGTCTAACTATCCAGTATAACAAAAGACAAAGGTCTAAAAGCTATTTAAAAAAAACCACCCTACATATTTTTAAAAACAAAAAACCTACCTTGTTATTGACAGATAATTCCTGAGGTTGTGCCCACCAATTTTATAGCAGAAAATTTAGTTTCTCAATTCAGAGAAAACACACAACTAGATTATTTCTTTAGTCAGTGGCTGACCTGTATTGAGGAATAACTTGCTTTTTTGTATCTAAAATATAAATTATGATGGTCTTCTTATTTTAATCCATTGTCTTCAGCCTAACCACCTACCCTCATGTGCTTTTCCTCCCTGAAATAAGTAACAAATTGAATGCAACAAAACAGTTAAATACTAAAAAAGAGAACCGAATACAGAGACGGCAAGTTAYGTAACTGTCGTGTTCTTGGATAACCTTTTTATGCAATTATATTTGAAAACTTCAGTGCAACTTTCATATCAGCAATCTCTCTACGTTCCACAGCCCTCCATCCAGTATCAAGTTAGGAGATCTTGTCTAGGATCACATGTTCTCACACACACACATGCGATCACARGAGTCAACCTTTCACATTCCCTTAYCTGCATTTCATGTTGGGTGAATTTCAGGCTACTGTAGTAGGCAAGGCTGTCTTCCTAAACTTAAATAAAGAAAACAACAACCCCCCCCAGTATTTCACCTGAAAGCTCACGATTGTAATAATCTCCAGAGAGGGTAAAATGAGCATAGCCTTCAGGGTTGGCTCTCAAATGTTGGAGAAAATTCAAACCTGGAAAAAAAAAAGTGAATGTTATACTAATGCAAACCAATCAAGTTTCCTGATTTTGTGAACTGTTAAGTAAGCAATGGACAGTTTTGTCTTGTCTTTTAAATTGAACTGGTACAAAAAGCGTATCTTAATGCTCTTCAGATAACATTTATAGACAGCCATGCTTTACCACACAGAGACTCTCTAGGGTTCTGCTTAGGACAGATTCCATTTGTCATGTGATGTATAAAGTGGAAACCAGAATCTCAACCCTATAAAGACTGTAATCTTCTTAGAAACAAAACTTAAACCAAACAAAAACTAAAAAACAACAACACCACCACAAAAAAACCCAAAACCCCACACAACMACCATCACCACCACAACACTATCAGTTGAAATTTCACAAGTCCTAAGACACTGGAGCACRGTGCTGAACATACACAGTAACTGACAGTAATTTTATACAACTCACTCAGGAAAACAAGATACTCACGTGAAAAGGTTAACTCAGCAAGGGGAACRTCACAGTCCATGCAGTCATCAATAAAGCAAATGCATATACTTTCTGCTTTTATTTCCACTCCAGAGATGAACTGAATAGGCACAATCCCTTGGCTGTCTCGACCAGAAGAGGCCAGCGAAACCGATTTCAAAGGTTCAGCATTCTTGAATAACCAACTCGCAGCTTTTTTCAAGTCACCTTAAATAAAACAAAACAACCAATCATCRTCTGCTTTCTCAATGAAATGTACTTATTTAAAAAACACACGGAAGCAAACTAATTCCCTCTCTCTTACGAAGTATAGCAAGACACCAACAGCACCTTGAATCTGTTCTATTTAATAACATAAATATGAGAAGATTATAAATACATTAGTATTCTCTAAGAACAAGAAATGTGTTTTGAAGTTTGCAAACTGAGTGACAACATAAAATAAATCTATATTAATACTATGAATCCTATAAATAAGGTGGGAAATGTGACAGTGCTAAAGAAAAAGAATCACTTGTGTTAAAGCGTCATCTTCTTTTCACGTATTGTATGTAGAAGTAGGCAAAATACATGATTCAAAAAGAGAGAGATGAAAACACGTGCTCTAAAGAGAAGGAGATGGATAATAGCAAGAAATAGGTATACCATAAAAGAAAAAAACCCAAAACAACCCAAACCCAGAAACAAAAATACACTCAAACACTCCACACACGACATTCTAAAAGGCAAGAAGAATCTTTGGGGGGTGGCTTCTATACAGTAGTAGAGAAGAAAAATGAGAATTCTTAAGATTATATGCCAACACAGAGCCAAAATAAAGAAGAGAAGGAAATACTGCCTGTGCATCAGCTACCTTACAGTCTGAAAGTTTTTACTGAATTGCAAGTTAGGTAATATGAACAATCTGCAAGGCCAACTGAGAATATTTGAGGTTACCTTGGCAGATCAAAAGAGCTTTACGACAATCTTCCATACCGAATCCCAACTCCTGGAGGCGAGCCAGCTGTACCTCTGTAATTGAACAGTTAACCTATCATAAATCCTTTACATTTATCTACTTGTTTTCATTTCTAAAATTAAGATGTATCTGTATGAAAACCCAGGTTTTGTTTGTTTAAGATTGCAACTATAGAAAAAGCATATGATTCACAGCACTGCTTTTACAAAAAAAAAAAAAAAAACAAAACCAAAAATGAAACCCTCAACCCATGATGTTTACATTCTACAACATATGGGCTATTTTTATTCTCCTTCAGGAACCCAACGTACTCCATGAATTTCAGTTGGGACTAAAATTTTTTTTGTAAGCCAATCCTTCATCCAGAACACAATTGCTTATTTACTTTGAACTCCCCACGTGACTCTCAAGTGCAGTAGCAGAGAAGAAAGCCTTTTTCACTAGTGTACATGTCCTCATTATTGTCAGGCAGTGGTTCTGACCACACACAATTTTTAGTTTGTAAAAAAGCAATGTCACCAAAACAAAAGATTGCTAGACATGAAGAGATAACTCGTAATTATTGTGCTTTCCATTTCACTATCAGCTTAATGAGTTTGAAGAGGTGGCCTCTCTCCCCCTTTAAAAGTTTGCTACCTAAGAAATACTCCATCATGATGATTTAAAATGACAAGTGATGCTAAATAAAACTTACTATAAAACAAGTCACTGTCATACTACAAGCAGGGGAAAAAAAAACACCCTACTTTTTTTATAGTATCATCAGTACCATGCWATTACCAGATAATTCAAATCAACGAAGGGTTTTACACGATGAAGATAACATCTTTTGTGTTTAGCATATAGTCTAGCTTCACACTGCAACAACCTCCTTTAGATATAAAAAATGGCTTCACTCCAACAGTTAAAAACGTACCAAGAACAGGATCCAACACACGTTTGGCTATCTCTCTGTCTTCATGTGTCAAGGAGGAAGCCTCATTCACCAGTGCTAAACTAGAAGGATTAGCAGTACTTTCAGCAATCGATACAGTTGAGTCAGGCATAGCTGCACTGGTCTGCTGAGGGATTGACTTTGCAATTGCCAAGAACAGTTGAACATCATTGTATGACAATCTGATATCCAGTGCTTGCAACTGAATCTAAATGAAAAATTAAAAAACAAGATTCAGCTACCCTTTTCTACGTATTTTTCTTGTATACTTCCGATACTAACAAAACTTTTCCCAAAGCTTTTAATATTAAAATCTGATGACTGCATTGTTTTAAAGCTCCAGTAATAAAATTACCACACTCACTATTTACTAACAACCAAAAGCATTAAAAGCATGTAACAAGGGAAAACCAAAAAGTTTTCCTTTGATATAATGGTAAAGAGAAGTCTCTAAATAGATTTCCCCTCTARTAAAAACTAAGAATGAGATACAGAAAAGAAACCTTTTTCTTTCAGTTATTAGTAACTAACATGTCTACATTATCAGCCCACTTTTCTCCCCACTATTAATCTCCATAATATATCCCAGAAATCAYTCCTTCGTTACCACTAAAAGCACGTTCCGCATGCTTGTTTCTTTGCCTTTTCCACTTCAGGAAAAATTTATCTTAGTCTTTTCTTATACATTTGGAAGTATCCTACTGAATCCTTGGGCATAAAAAAATCTGTGCAAGATCATGATCTAGTATTCTCTATTGCATATAGTTTTATTCAGGCCTTTAACRTTACCTCTAGAATAGGAGGAAAATCCTCACTATTGAAAGCATCCAACAGTCCTGAACCACTCGGGTAGGAAGCGTTCCCAACAAGTTCCATCTGAATTTGTACTGGATCAATAATTGACAGTGCGGTCTCTTGCTCATTTCCTAACCGGCATGAAAAAACCTAAAAATTARAAATGGTTTTAAAAAAATTAGGAACCGAGAGAACAGGCCTGGGAAGAACCTGGAAATCAAAGGCTGACTCTCTACCACAAAACATGAACTATAGCCRAACTGTTCTCTACAGACAATTGCTTTGTAAACTTTAAGACAGCAGAGATTCCAAAATCTTCCCAGACAATTTATTCCAGTGCCCAGCYATGCTCTAAGTTCAGGAAAAGAGATTCTGATATGCAACCAAATATTCCCTTTACTGCTAAGCTTAACGCCACTACTCCTCCTAACACCGATACAGAAAATGCTTTGTTCTTTGGTCTACAATAACCATTTAGGATTTACCACATCTCTGCACAGCCTCTTCTTCTGAGCAAGTTCTTTTAAACTTTCCCAGTGTATCATGTAGCTGTCAATTCTGAGTGTTCTTGTTGCTCTCCTCTCAATTCTTCAGAGCTTCTTCAGCTCTGTTTCCCCAAGACTGGCCACAGCACTCCAGCTGTGGTCCTACTCTGCTGAATAGGATGCAAGGATCACTTTGCATACTCAAAATGCCTACTCACAAAGATCCCTACTTGCATATTCCAATGGCATGACACTGCTTGTTCATCTCAAGTCAGTTATGATTGCAGCTTGCAGGCCTTTGCTGACCACGTGGGCTTCTGTCTATCCAGTCACCCCTCAGCTTTCAATTAATTTGCCAGTTAATGGCTGGAAGCCAGATTAGTAACTAGCAATAGTTTGAGACTGTAGTCAAGTGTTTCAATGTCTTAACAGAAACAATAYGAAAAACTGCTGTAGAATGAGAGCATTTGGTGAGGAATTAACGAACTTCAAAAATCATCTGTGGACTACTCCTGTTGTACATATATTTATAGTGAAGTATCTTCACAAGCTCCTCTAATTTTAGATAATTTACAAAAGCAAATTTATTTCTTCTTACCTCAATGCCAAACAAGCTACCAGAGAAAGGACGATCTAACAACTTGGGCTTGTAAGTGAGAACAGTAGTCCCCTTCAAAATAATTGCGTTGGTATCGAAACAAGACATGTCTTCAACGACCACAAATTCAGTTCCTTAACAAAACAAAATGACAAATAATAAACAAGGCAATTGGAAATACCATTAAGGTATTCTAAGCATTTGTAGAAGGTTTCTTGATTTTCTGTCCCTTAAAGGACCTTTTTTCCCACTAGCACAACATGGCTTTTAATCAGAAAAGCTCCTAAAAAAGCACCAGAGAAGAATACATTTACCTGTCACATTAACCTTAACTTCCAGTTGTTTTTCTGTAGACACATGTAGCGATGAACGTTTTGTAACTACTCCACTTTTCACTGTTTTTGGAACTACAGCTGTTTCACTGCTACAAGTACGTTGCCGGGAAGAAAGGAGATTTTCCCGCTTTTTGGTATCTCCAGGAGTATATAAAAAGTCATGAACAAGTAACAACCAGTCAAATATTAGAAATACACGAAGATTGTTCAGAACAACTGTGAAACTGGAGGAATCCTTAGTAGACCTTTTAAGAAGAGAGAAGCATACATATTAACTTTACATCTTGCATATATTTAAAATTATGCAGAAAACTACCAGTACCTAGCACGTAAGAACTATATGGAACTTCATAGGGATACACTTAGTCTACAGTGTCYGGCCTTTAAAAAAAAAAAAATTTACACAGATTGAAATTCATCAAGTTCCTGTACCCACAGAAACCCAACAGATCTTAACTGCATGAATTCTAAGCTGTAATGATATAAAAGATGCACTGAAAAACTCTATGTAACAAGAAATTAACTTATAAAAGCTCCTTTAATACATTTACATTATCGACACTAATTTGCAAAGTCTCAAATTTTAAAACTGATCTTTTTATTACTATTTTGCATCTGTTCTGTATCAAACCTAATGTACCGCGTGTGAAATTTAGACCTGGCTCCATATCCCTCAGATTAGACATACAACGCGTTTCCTCTCACACTCTGACAGCGTTTTGCAGCACAGGAAGCTTCTTTGTCATTCAGAAMAAACGACAGCCTTACTGAACTTTTAGCATCACATTTTGAATATCTGGCTAGGAGGGATAAAAGTGTTTGGCTTCATGATCTGGAATACCAATTATATTTGGTCATGCTAACTGGAAAATAATCTAAGTGCTTAAATACCATGAAACAATTTAATATCCACCACATTCTGAACTATAAAATCTCTAAAGAACTGTAATTCCTTTGTGAGAAGCAGCCTGCCTGCACTGCTTCCAATAGTAAAAGCCCTTAACRCTCCCTGGCTCTCCAGGATATTTCCAAAAGGCACGAGCCGGTATAACACTATCACTGAGCTCTGCAAAAGCTTACATCTAGTGCCAAGGATGCTCTCACCAGTAAAAATGTAACACATGCTTATGTGGCTAAAATTTAAAAGCACAACAGTTGGGAAGAAAATTCCTGAAACTATCACTCATAAACCAGATTAGGCTATACTGTGCAAGCTAACCTCCGATCTAGGCAGATACTGGATCAACAGCTACATGAAAACCTGTTTTTTTGTAAATCCCGTGGCATTTTAGTTTTACTCAAATCAAAATCTTGGTGTCCTTCTGAACACAAACTTACTAAGTACTTAAAACCATCATGCAYTACCCAAATCTATACAACAAATTTCTCTCAATTGCCTGAAGTTTGTTTGTTTTTTATGAATAAATGTCTTCAAGATYTTTTTATTGGACTAATTTTCTGGACACAGATTTTTTTCTACACTACTCCTGCAACTGCTTCAAAAGGTATCATACTTACAAAAGAGCCAGAAAGCTGAGTTCGGTCAGTGAGTCTGATCAAAAGTGAAAGCAACATCTCTAGTCATCTCACTTCACCCTCTTTTTTGTTAGTTAACATCCCTCAACAGAACACCATGCTGATACAGGTAAATACTGACATTATACTTTACAYTCCCGTTTTCAATATTAAATTAGAACAAAACAGATATCCACTGTGATGCCTTTAAGCATTCCAAGAGTTTTGGATACAGAAAAACAAACAGGGTAGGATAGAACACAGAAGAGAATATAGAGCGTGTTTTTTTCAGAGAGGTGCCATTTCAGTATTTATTTGATTCCCTAAGAAAGGCAAGTGTGACACCTACTGGAAAACAGCTTTAGTGCAACATATRTTAACAATTCTGTAATACGGTTTTATGCAAACATACAAGTGATAGGCCAGACTTATCAAGCTTTAAGCACTACTGATTTTAACAGGCCAGAACTTCATTACACATTCAAACCTAATTTTTTTTTTTATTGCAACAAGGGAGGGGGAGGGGAATCCAACATCCTTCAGTTTATTAATAACTGCAGATTTCAATCCATCAAGTACCACTGACCACTCCAAAAATGTCTTCAGATTTAAATACAATGCCAGCAAGTTTATCTACATTAATAACAGCTGTACCAAAAACAAGACAATCCTGATCAAGTATGTCATTATTAAGAACAAACAAACAAATCAATCCCAGAATTACCAACCTGAAGTGCAGTTCAATCTGGATTGCTCCTGGACTACTAGTATTCTTTGATGACTGAAAGATGCAACTGAACACATTCGGCGTGCCTCCAGTAGAYTTCTGTCCAGCATAACGTGTGTCAAATGCCATCATGGAATGAGAAACCAAATTTACAGACTTTGTTCCATTTGAAGAGCTTTCAAAAAGCAACTTGGATTTCTTAAAATCAAACCTAGGAGAATAAAAAGCAAAACAATACATTTAAGAGTCTTGTAGCTCATTTGTTTCTAGAAGTCACTTCTTTTAAAAGTATGCATGCGGATACCTTTCATTTACATGTTTTCTGAAACAACTATAATCACATCTCATGTCACAGAGATAGAAAGTAGATCTATAGTGTATGTAATAATATTTTCCACCGATACAGAACCTTCTGGATTAAAAAAAAMCAAAACAACATAGCAGAAATCTGTTTTCTTTAAGATTACCTCTCAACATTTTCTTAATTAGAATACGATTTGTCTTGGGCAAATCAACTGATTACTGAACTGTGATTTCAAGGACAACTTGAAAGACACAGATGGTATCTTTTGAATCTATCTTCCCCTCCATCTTTCAGATCAGCTGAAACTCTCAATTTGGACTCTAATTAAAGAAATCCTATTTCATTGCATTATTAAACCATGATTTCATGTATTATGTTAATTCCTGTCCTATCATCTCTCAGATGAGCACAGTATTTAGGATAAGGTATTCAGTAACAAAAGAAAATTCATACCTGGCTAAAGAGCTGCATCCACCTTTTCCTTTTGGATCCATCAGTTCCAGACTCACATTAACCATGTCAATGAGGAATGACATAGAAGTATACACTTCTCCACTCAAAACTGTCTGAAAGTGGAAAACACCAACATTCTTTTTAAGATCATCTGTTTAACTTTAATTCCTGAATTAAATTTTGTTATTTCAGACAAATGCAAACAGCTGTAGTGTCCTTCTCCTTCAAAGAGCTTCATTAACCATTGCTGGGGAAAAAAGTTACGTTTCACAACCATGTAGTCTTCAACTTGAAAAATGTCTATTAACCATTTTCATGCTACTGTTCTATAGCTTCTTTGTTCTTAAACAAAATGTTGGCCAYCATCATCGCCCCCCAAAAAAACAGTCAACAATTCTTTCAAACTGTTTCAGGTACCTTCTACTATTAAATTAGATTTGTAGTTTCTGAGACTTTTTTTTTTTTATTTAAAAGAGTTTTAGGTGAAAAGCCTGACATGAAGAGCATACTTGTATTAGGAGAGCTTTACCCATTCTTTCCTCAGATCTTAAAGAGAATCCTAGATGCTTCCTAGCAATTTTTGCCCCTGCTGTGGTCACACAGTTGGTTCTTAAGCGAAGATTACAGTCGTGCAACACACAATGCTTAGAAGCCACCCAAGATCGAGAGAAAACATGTTATTCAACAACTTCCCTTCCCAGTAGTAAGGACAAATATTGATTATTTCCAAGTGCTGCCCACACTCTTCCTTAAAGGATAGTATTTGACAACAGTCAAATAGGCAATACTTGACAACCTGCTCAAAAAAAAAAAAAAAAAAAAAAGAAATTGCTCAGCTCTGCTGTAAAGCTTTGATTACTGAAATTCTTCTTTTAGATTTATAGGACAAAAAGAGAGCTTTTAACACCTGTAGTTTTACCTGGTAAACTATGAGAAAATAACAGATATTTAGTCTAATCGGCAAAAACCCCAGACATTTCGAGACAGAATTTCAACTGCATATAGTTCCTCTTACATGAATTCTTGGGTCCTGCAAATCATAAGGCCGCATGAACTCTTCTATAGGCTCCCCAAGGTTATTCTCCAGCAGCCCACGTATCAGCTTATACTTATTCAAATCCAGAGAGCAATGGACTGATGACAGATTGCCATGTATCGATATGTCTGCAACTGCATGACTTAGCTCTCTACAACAAAGGAAAAAAMCTCAGTATTTCAAGGTGCTATAACACAGCAGGCAATACTTTTTAAGATACAATAAATGGCATCTAAAACAGCGGCTTTAGGCTGACAGCATAAAGTGATCCTGTTTAGATAAACTCACTTGTCTAAGTTTCTCTCTACTTGTAACTTCAGCCTGAAAGGTTCTGTTAATAGGCTTCCTCCCGTCTGCCTCACGAAGTAGGATGGAAAGCTCAAGTCCGCACTTGTATCTTCCACAGCCTTTGAATACTCTCTCTGGTATCTTTCCGCAGCAAATATGTCCATGTCCTGCAGATCAACCACAATGCAGTCTAAGAGGCAGATGTGATCCTCTGCAAGTGCACAGGAGATAACATATTAAGAAAGAAAAAAAAGAATATGTACAAAACGAACGCAACTTACTTTAAAAAGAAATCTAGTTTCTCCTGGAAGTTATTCAGATTTTTTTTTTCATTTTTTTTATTCCCACTCATCAATATCTGTAACTACCAGGTACTAAGCTCATTCACAGGTAAATGTAAACTCTTAAGAGTCCAACTATACTCCTTATATGTCTGCAATATGCATCTCAAAACACGCCCAAATTGCAGGATTGTTCTTCCAGAAACTGAACTACAATTCCCTAATCCTTTAAGCTGCAAAAATCAACCTTGAAACTAAGAAGTCATTGATTTTTAAATCTACAATCTTTAGACCCAGAGCCTTACTTTTTCAGAGTCACATAAGATACAAGCAAAATTGCACTGCATTATTTTACAAGGAAAAAGAGCAGCTATATGGGGTTTCTACTATCTACCACATACCTGGGCTCTCAGGGTTTGGTACAACAGGGAGCTTTGATTGTTGCTTACTCAATGCATTCAGCATAGGCTCACTCTTCAGCCTAGAAACRTTTGTTCCTGATGATTTTTTCATGAACAATCCTTCCATCACTACTTTTGATTCATCAGCACTTGTTGTTTTCTTCATGCTATGTTTTGGGGTTCCCAAAGGAGASGAAAATTGAACTGAATCCTGCTAATGAAAGAAATTTTGTAATCAACAATAGATTTTTAAATTTAAATTCTAAGGAACCAATACACCAAGGTTCAAGTTGCAACAAATTCCTCTCAAAAAGCTAAGTATTTTATCTGAATGCCAGTATCTTTTACTGTAGAAAGATGGCCAAACTTTTTTCCTATAACTGTAACAGCAGATTAAAACATTTTCTTTTAAGACGTTTATTTCAGCAACATTTTAAAAAAAGCTGCAAAATCTTTTYAATGAGAAATTAATTCAAAACCAGTGGTTTTTGCACAAAACCAAAAAATCCACCCATGTAAATGAAATTAATACAAAATGGAGGGATAAGACTGTCAAGATATCAAGCATTTCTGTAGAATAAAGGCTGCTAAATATTTAAAGCTGTTTTTCAGAACATCTTCAGATGATGAAAACAACATATGCCATTATTTATGCAAGATCATGTCAGCAACTTAATATTTTATTAGAATATGTGAAGAAGCACTTCTATACATGAAGTTATAATTTCATACACTTTAAATTTTTCTGCAGTAGCTRAGTTTAAGATAGAATAAATGCCTACCCTCATTGTTAAAATCCCCACAGGTGAAAAAAGAAAAGCTCATTTATATTGATGTATAACAATTTATGCGTTTCCCCACCATTAYATATCCAGTGGAAATCTTAGGAGCTTTTCCACCTTCATGATGCTGTCTAGCATCAAAAACCTGCAAAGGGTATAGTTTGCTAGTAAAATAGTCACTTTAACATTAGGAATTTATTCTCCCAAAAATATATGTCTGGTGGAACAGGTTTACACACTACCTTGAAATTCCGAAGCCAGTATCAGGGTTCATTTAGTCTGTCGTGATTTGAATTTATTAACCTCATGTTTCAATTCCACCCAGCTTCGCATGCCCTAGCAGGTAASAGTCACCTGTCTTCAGTGACCCACTTGCCCCTTGCTCTGGGATTGCTCCTTTACCCATGACTGCAGTATTGTTACTATCATTGCTCATTTTCTTTCTGTATCCAGCTTCTGATGTCACTGTACAACCCTTAGTCAAAAACCTCCCTGTCCGGTTTTAATTATTAATCTTACTTGCCTTGCGTGGTTTTTAAATATTATTCACTGGATTAATTAATTGCAGCCATGATCAAGGAYTTTAAGATTAAAAATTTGAAGACATTAACATTTAACTTTATATTGTAAAGACAGGACTGAAAAGTACATGCAAAGAAGAATCATCACATCATCTATAAATCTATGAATTTATGCAATAAATCCAAATTAACAGCTCCTCAGACATGCATAAAGAGCACACCACAACAAATTTAAATCCAATTCTTACAGAATTCAGCAAAGTCTTTAGAACAGAAACAATTTTTAACATATAAAGGAACATTTAAAGTGCTGAATTCTACAAGAAAATTCCCCTTTTTTTTTAAATGAATGAGGAGCACCACAAAAACATGAAATACCTCAAATAAAACTGGATCCTTGTATGCATTGCCTTGTAAAATCAGATCCTCAAAAATAAACATAGGACAGATAAAAAATGAAAACAAAACAAAACAAAAAACCCCACCCCATCTCATTTCAAACTCCCAAATTTCTACAGTGCTACATAACACAGTATTTTTAAGTTGAAATAAAATTACTATGCACACATCCTTTAATTTCTAACATTAATTTAGGAATCTACCACTTACAAACCTTTAAATACATCAGCACACTAGAGTACAGAAGACAACTCAGTATTACAGTCCAGTATTTCCTCACAGTAAAGACATCGGTAGATATAAATCAGATGGAGGTAACAGACACACCACAAAACTGCTTGTAGCAATTTAGTCCACCTAATTTCTRCCCCCCTTTAAAATGGGATTAGGGGGTTCCCAAAACAACTACCCATTTGTTGCATAGGTCAGATATAGAAAGCCATCCAAGATGGATCTTCCTTACCCCAAATTTTGTGGCTGCATCTCTCAACAGCAACACCAGCTGTTCCCTGTCCTGCACCTAGCCTTAGGTGCAAGCATTCACTGGAAACCTTYCATTAGGTTTCACCTAATGAAAGCAACTACACACACTCAGTTTCATTAAGAGCATTTAAAAAAAAAAAAAAAAATTAAAACCAATTCTGTTCTTCAGTGTGTTCCAGCAAGTCTCAGCCAATACAGATCTCCATTTTCTGCTACTCACACTGTTGAAAKTTCTTCAGCAAAGAGTTGAAGAAGCTACTGAACGGGGTTAGCTGAAAGCCCGTTATGCTCCCACGTGCAGGTGTGCGCCCAGCTGGGCCCTGCTCCCTACCGAGGCCAGTTCGAGGGCGCTCCGCAGCAGAGTCTCCCCTCTGCCCTGAAGCCCCCCCAGAGCAAGCCCAGGTGCAGGCACAGAAGGGAGCACCTGGGTACAACCAGCAGTAGGCCAGATCCTGCAGATTACCCAGCACACTGCCATGGACTGCTTCACTACTAGTAGTACAAAGCRTATATATAAAATAAAATGTAAGAATCATTTACCATTTTGATATAGAAATAAAATGTACAAGAACTAGAAAAACCACAAGCTGCTGAATTAAGAAGTAATGGTCTTACCTTGTTCTTCAGTGAAAAAGTACCCGGCATACCCGCAAACAGAAATCYGTTCTTGACTTTCAGTTTTCCAAGATTAGCTACAATAAGACTATTAGACTTTGAGCTTTCAGGTATAAGCAGAACAGGAGCACCAGCCTCAATATCAAGAAGAACTCGGGAAGCTCGCTGTGCTTTATCTCTTACCTGGGAAGAGCAAAAATTCATTTAAAAAATTAAAAAAAAAAATACAGGAAATGAGTGATTATTTCACATTGATTAGTACTGAATTGAGGAACGCTATTCCTTGATTTACAAAATTAAGATGTGATAAAATTTTATACCCAGAAAAAAAAAAAACCTCAAACTTTTGTTTTAGGCAGAGAATAAAGGCTAGTTAAAAAAGGACTATGATGCAAACAGCTCACACCCGTGCAACAGGTGCAGCAATCGGGAGTGAAGCATATTGTCCCCGCTGAACTAAAAGAGGCATAACAGACACTACTCAGCTCACTACTTAGAGAAAAGATTACTTAAGAAAAATATTTACAAAAGGAAAAAAATATTTAGAACAGATGTTTCAAAATCAGATTCAAACTTCCAAACTGATGCACAATGAAGCATTTTAATATATGCAAGTATTAACTGTCTTTCTTCCAATTATGAGAAGCAACTTTTTAAACAAGACTATTAACTATATTAATCACTCCCACATCAGATTTTGTACAAAACAGGTGATGACTGACGTGATTATTTATATACTCTATTGTGCAGAAGTTCAGCATCTGATTTTCTCAGTCTACCAGCCATCGTACTTAATCAAAGACATACACYGGAGTAGAACAGAAGGACTTCTCAACTGGTTCTCCTTATTTAGCTATTGTAACTACCTGGTGAACAGTGGAGAAAAAGGCAAGATAAAATCTTGAGCCCTGTTTGTCCAGCATCACAAAGATAGGAAAACACCTGTATCAGTGCATACGGCAGGATCCAGGTGCCAAAGTTCTAAGTAAAGTGCAAATTTGGTATTCTACACTTTCAAATAGCAGCAGGATGGTCGTAAATAAGGTCTTTTAACTACAAGATGAGTATGAGCAATCTCCACTAATATTAGAACTCTAAGACCTCTCATCGTTTCAACTCACTGAGTTGATGCATTAACATAAATTTTATGCTGCATTTCAACTTCCAAAAGTAGGCTAGGAAAGAACAGAAGGAAAAACCCAGACATACTGTTTGTCCTTCAATTGCTGCTCTTTGCCGCCCCAAGACATCCTGAAGCTGAGTAAAATGTTGGATGAAAGACACCACCTCTGCCTGGAAACGCTGAGTATGCACATACTGAACAGATGCCATTCGTAAAGTGACACGAATATCACACTCCCTCTGTAGCAATGGATCTGGCCTCCCATATCTACGATAAAGGTTGAAAGTAAAATTTAGCTACCTTAGCTACATTTTACAAACAGTGCTATTCATTTTTTTGCATCCAAAATAATAATACAGGGAATTCAACTGATGTTCACAGTATGTAACTTAAAACTATTTCAATTATAGATATGAAAAACTGGTTTTATATTAATTATTTCTAAATGACGTGTATTTAAGTGCTACTGAGTTTTAATTAAGCAAACAGGAAAATTCTACATTTGGAATGTACCTCTAATCTCCACGTCTAACAGATACACGTTTGGTGATTTTATACATCTGAACAGTGGCTTATAAGGTAAGTACTCTACTGCATGATAACATGTAGATTCAACTCTGAATCAGTGTGCTGCTACATTTGAAATTAATTCCATAACATTACTTGGATAATTTCTAATTTGATTAGTTCTAGAGTGTGGAGGAGGGGGTGGAAAACTATGAAACATCACAGGATAAGAACTACTGCTTTACACAAAGCAGAACAACTTCAAGAGTACACTAGGACAAAAGCAAACCCTTAATTCCAAAATTAAGGAGCAATGGAAAAATCTATTTCATCAGTTGAAAACCTCTTCTAACTCTTAAAAAACTAGTATTTTATATACAAACTATTACCTAAATACTTTCAAGAACAGGTTTAGAGGGAAATAAAAAACTATTTTTCCTGATAAGCCATATACATTGCAGGATAAAGAAAGGCTAAAAATCGTAAGTTTATGAYCGAAAATATTCAAAGCCTCATTTAAGTCATAAACATACAAAGCAGAATCATGCAGACCTGATAGTTGTGGGTTTGGKTTTTTTGGATTTGTTTGGTTTTTGGTTTGTTTTCTTGGGGGGTGGGGTGTTAATATCGAGTAACAAGAAGTTTAAATTCATACTTATAGACTTGGAAAATGAGTGCCTCTTCACCACTGGTAGTGAAACGTTCTCTGTAAAATTCTCCATGAGCTGTAAGATCACTTAAGGACAGACTTCCAATACTTCCTTGCAGGGCTAAATCTCCCTCTGCAAAACAAAACACAGACAATTAGGATCCTCAAACACAGAGAAGTTACTAAAACCCAGAAGCTTCTATTAGTGGGATAAATGCATTGCAAGTAATTAAATAAATCACATTAAATTAAAGGTTAAACTTCACGTTCAAAGAAATCACGTCTTTCTGCTACAAAGATTATATTAACCCAATCATAACTCTATGCTACATGATCACACCACTTTGATTTGTGAAAACTTAGAACTCTCTTTCTCTAAACCAGTAATATACACTATTGTTCTGCTCTGTGAACGTATTAAAATCCTAGCTGATCTCAGCAAAAGTGATCAAGGGTTTGACAACTGGGAGGGTCGCGAGGATTTAAAATCAAGCCTGGAAAAGCAGAGGAAGCAGCAGTGGGAAGAGAGTGTGCATCTTCGCCAGGAAACAAACAYACCAAAAACCCAATGAGCACCAAAATAAAAGCATTTCAAATCACAGCTCCAGTGCACACCTCCTTTTACCTTAAACTGCATACGACCTTAGCCCCCCAGTCTACTCACCAATCACTTCCAAGTGAGCTGCAAGTTTTGACACACTGGCTTTAGCAAGCTCGCTAGTTGTCTTATTCAGTACTAACGATAAAGAATGGACCTGGTCAAACAAAAAAGAACAGGTTGGTATTAAACAATACGACTTCATAGCTGGAACGTCTTGTTAGTTTTTTTTCAAGACAATTGCACCGTAACACAGAAATGGCAAACAAGAATTATCTGATTGGGAGACATTGGAGGAAAGCAACTTTTTTTCTTCCTTGTTTGCATGTTAACGGGTCTCCCAAGCAACTTAGAATTATCAGGTCATCAACAAATCCTAGCGCTGTTATCTTTGACCTTTTCTCTTCCAAGATTTGTCATTTTTAAGTTAGACTGCAGGACCTCTGGGCAAAGACTATATAATATTATATACACACATAATTTTTTTTTAAATACATGTTCATACATATGTATGTACAGACATATAGTATATATATTTATAAAAGTATATACTCTTCTTTTTTTTTTTTTAAATAAACTCCATAGTACCTAGAACAGCACAGTGCCAATTTCAGTATGTCAGGTTTTTAATGTTGAAACAACCTTATCATTTAAAGAGATCACAGACATTTAGTCTGCGCCCTGTGTTATCCCAGGGAAATAACAGTCACTGCCCACCAGACACACACTCTCCTTAGACTCTCAGGCCTAGAGCAGACCGGATGGGGCTGGGGGGTGGGTGTCAAACTCCACCCATGAGAGCTCCGTTGGATGAACATGGAGCATTCTACTCCAGCCTCCCTTCAAGTGGCATGCACGTGTCTAAGGAGGGTCACAGAGCAAGGGAGCCAATCATTTTGCAAATGTTTGGTTTTCTAGAACTTCTGCGCTTTTTTTTTTTAACTACACCTACACGCACTTTAAATCTACTGTTTCTGAGTTTATCTGCATTCTCCACTAGAATATAAACCCTTTGATTTAAATGTCACCTTAAGCTTCTATAAACCARACGTTTTATGACAGACAATCCAGTTACTATTTTGCATCTCAAGTATACCTTCAGATCCAGCTTAGTGTTTACAGGTTCTTGGGCTTGAGAAGCTGACAAGGTATTTATTTCTGATTTGATTGTCTGCTGAGTATCTTCAGGTTGCAGCTTCATAGCATGGTTATCAGCAGTGGATCCAATCCCAAAGAAATCCAGTATCACTACCCAAGTTTGCAAAGTTATTAAGACATCTAGACAATTAAAATCAACATCTACACTACGGTTAATTTTGTTATAGCGAGAAGAAAATTCAGGATGTTTCCTATCCACTAGAAATATATTGATATGAACTAATGAATCATCAAAGTTACTTTTTCCACAGGGCAACTTGGATCTGTCTGCTGTTGGAGAAGGAGGTGGAGTCAGAGGATACTCAGAATCAGCATCTTCTTTTTGCTTCTTACGGGAGGCACAAACTGGTCTTTGGTATAGCTGAAAGACATTAGGTGCTTCTTCCATATGGGAAGGTAGGGAACGTGGCATATCTGGATATTCTACATTGGATACCGAGGGACAAGACTGCGAAAGATATTCCTTATGTGCTAAACTGGATGGCTTGGGTGCTCCACGGGACACCATGAGATTCTTATACATAGAGTCCGGGTTTTTTTCCAGAAGATCTTCCATTAGCAGAGAACGTAAAGCAATCTGAATAGACAAAGTCTGAGGATGATCTTTAGCAAACTCAACGTCAAAATCCTGAAACTTAAGGCTGACGAGGCCTTGTGCACCAAGTGTAAGATCACCACTTAACTGAACCTGGAGCTCTGAGATACGAAAGTTTGCTTGAATCTGAGTAAAAGACTTTGTTTCCCTGACAGCTAATGACTTGTTTGGAGCAGAATTAAAACTAGAATGGCTGAATAAGCCATTTTCCTTCCGTTCACTTGAGAATTCTGTGCCTGTACTATGAAGTGATGCTGAAGGAGAACTATGACAAGTTGGAGATACAGAAGTGGTTGGAAATTTGTTCAAGTCTTCACTGTAAATTAAATTATCCAGAGTCTGCAGGACTTGTTCGTACACATGTTTTGCTAACACCACCTACAACGTAGAAAAAAGAAACAATCATCACGTTAGAGCTCCCTATATTAATAAAATCAGTAAATATATTTTAAAACTCACAAGTAGAAAGACGGTGGAATTTCAAACCAGACAAATTTTAAGTTTGTCCACAAGTAAAAAATAATCCAGAACAAGATACAATGCAAAGTCGAAGTAAAACAATTCTTCTGTAAGACGACACAATCTGGAAACATACAGGCTAGTATCCTAGAATAGGATACCTTGTATTCCTAGGCAAAAAGCACTCACACAGAGTTAGTTAAAAATAATTCACCATACAAACTACCCTTAATTTACCATGCTGAGATTATACAGTAATATATAGAAAAAACATTTTACTTAGCCATCATTGCTTGCCTCCTTAGCTTTAGAAGTTTCAGTTTCCCCTATTTAAAATTTCTGCTCCTGCAGAGATTTTTTCAAGATAATGGCATTTTATTTCTTAGTTTCTACTACAACTACAAATAAACATATTTGGACAGTGGCACATTCATTTTTCCTTTGGTGACAGGTGTTCAGGGTAAGTAAAAGTTAGACTAACTCATAAAGGTGTCTAAAATGCCCCCAGATAAGATTAAATTTTGGTCATTCTTATTATGACTTAAGGCTGTCTCTTCTAACCACACATATAAGGATCCGATTTCTAAATTACCAACATTTTAAACCTGAAGATATTTGCCTGAAAAATACTTATCTTCCATGTAAGGAAATACTTTTATATTGATAGTAGAAATACTACATTACTACACCTGAAGAGGGTTCACAAATTTCCCTTCAATCTTCATAATGCTTGATATTCCAAAGTCTTCATTACTCAGAGGAAAAGTTAAATCCAAATCTCTGTCTAGTGGTATCTTTTCCAATTTAAACTGGATGGTGGTGTTATTCAGAATGTGGAAAGCTGTTAAGAGAAAGTGAAATGAAAACAACATTGTAATAAGTGAACTGATTAATCCTATGAAGACTGTACCGCAGAGATAACATAGTAGCTATTTAACTTGCTCAGAATCTCTTAGCAATGCTAAAATGGCTATGTTTTTTTTAAATTTCTGCATGAAAGGCACTATTCAGTTTTTGATTAGGAGACTAAAAATGGATATAAATAAAATAACTTGTCCATTGTAACTAAAATTGAGTAGTATATTTCAGGAGGATGGATAAGACAGAATATACAATCAGACCTATGGTCAATACACATTTTTAGTATCATCTACTACTTATATGAAATAATTAAGAGTCCTCTGAATAACATACCATGGCCCTTATGTAACGATTCAAAGAAGTCATGACGAGTAAAATGGGATTCTTCCTGGCTATTAATACTGGCAGGACCTGAAGAAGAATGCTGCCCATGAGATATTTCACTTGCAGGCTCCTTCTTGCTCGTAAATTGACTGCTATTTAAAGAATACATTTTAATATCTTTAATTTCAACTTGCAGTCTATCACTTGTAGATTCATCTTCTCCTGGTACAAAATTCTGAATAGATATTTGTCCTAGATGACCTACAAGCAGTTCAGAGCTACCAGGCTTTCGAGGTATTGAGACAATCGGTGATTCAATGTTTACATTTAATATAAGCTTAATAGTATCAGTTTTGAGAGGTTGTGATCCAAATGCATAGCCTTCATTATCTTCTACGCTGGCAACATCTCTTGATCGTGGTGTCGTATCAAACAAAGAAACCATTTCACTGTATTCAGCAGTTTTAGTCGCCAAGACTGTAGTAACTTTTGAAGCTGCACTTTTCAGCATGCTGCGGAAATTCTCTTCCAATTCATCCATTGACAAAGTTAGTTCTTTCAAAAATTTAGCTGAGTGGTTGTAGTGTAAGGAGGCCATTTTAAGGTTGAGAGAACATTCCTCTTTTGACTTTTCTGTGAAAGTGAAACTTAAAGCATCTGGAAGGCTATTTCCATCATCAAGCCTAAACAATAAAGATTCAAAGTAATCTACATCTCCAATGAGATTTTCATACCTTACTGTATTCCCTATGCTGACAACGTACTGGTTCTTAACACTATCTTGTGTTAGGTCTGTAAGGTGAAGGCATCCAAGGGAGCCATTTACATCAAGTTTACTACACATGGAGACATTGACTTTGGTGCCACCAATACTGGCTGTTGCAATTTTTCTGCCATATTTTTCTCCATTTGTCATGCCAACAGTCCTGAGGAGGAGTATATTTAACCAGTGAATATCAACTGCTACCTCTGTATTCTGTACGTAAGTAGACTGGAAGGTTTCCTGTTCCCTCCAGTCTCTTTCCAAGTCAGTTATTAAAGGCTGAGGACTAGAATCTTCTTTCTCCTTCGGGAAAGATTTCTGGAGAAACCCAATCAGTTCAACAATAGTCTCTGGATTAAGGATGATATCCAGGTTGTTCACCTGTACAGAGATCACCTGCAGACTGCTATCCAAATTCATCGATGGGCATTCTGCACTCACAAACTGATACTCTAATTTTATCAGGGACTCTTGATCTTTTCCATTGTTACCAGATGAAGTATTTGAGGCTGTAGTGCATCTCTCTGTCAAACTAGCTACATCAATGGGACGCGCATCATACGGTCCATAAACTGGGGACTGAGCCCTGCTGTCTCGAAGACTTCCTGTTGGCACATCAAAACTCAGATTCTTATGAGAAGCCATCAAAAGATCAAAATCTGTTCCATACGTTTGCATAGTATCAACCAGTAACAGGCCGTGAACAGTCAGGGACACTTCTGCATCATATGGCCTTTTCACAAAATGGGCATTGGTGCCAAAAACCTTGAGTACAGAGATATACCGTCCATTTCTTTCAACACCCAGCTGCATACAGTTTACTTTGAACTCAGCCAAAAGCAGCTGAGATTCAACAAGAACTTCCCTGGTATGTTGCTCTAGCATTACAACACTCTGTGTTAGATTCATTACAGAATCATGCAAACTGCCAAGCTGGTCTACCTCTGCAAAAATCTTGTCTCTCCCTAAATGTAGGGCATCAGAAGACTTAGTTTCAGATGTACTCAGCTGTGTACAACAGTTCTTCAGAGCCGATATTTTGTCTTCGTTGATGTGAATTTTCAAGTCTGGCAGACTGCCAGACAAGACAGCTCCTGGGTATTTTGGGTCAGACGTGTATATCAATCTGCGCTCCAACTGCAGGTGAACATTGAATTTTTCTACCACGTGAGTTGGACCCACATCACTATCTTGAACGTGTTTCCAGTTGTCTTTCACCCGGCCCACCATGATCTGCAGGTCCATAAACGAAAGCGTGTATCTCTCATACATTTTTTTACTCATTAAATGTGCTTGTAGCTGCTCTTCACTTATTTCTACTCCAGGAAATTCAGACACTTTGAGAGCACTATTAGTGTTAGATTCTGGTGGTGGAGTATTGGGAGGAGTTGCAAGAGGCGTTTTATATTCCTCATCACTCAGTTCATTGACTTCTGAAGAAAAAGTATCTGCACTCCTTTTAGATTCTTCTGTGGATTAAAAAAATAATAGTAAACAAACAAACAAACAAAAGTATTCTCCCTTGTCCTTGGATATTTCCCATCATTACCTGATCATCCTGTCTGAAGTTGTGGGGGTTTTTTTGTTTGGTTGGGGTTTTTTTTGGTTTTTTTGTTTGTTTTTTTTTTTTTTTTTT
>JASVER010000040.1:6406636-6442965 GCA_030449065.1 Oceanodroma leucorhoa | reverse complement strand
TTCCACAGTCACTTTTTTTTTCTCAACAGGAAACCTACTACACTTCTTTTACTTGCATGCAGATGTCAGTCACATGTATTATAGAATCTATTAAAAGACACTATTGTCTCATTTTTTAACCCACTTACTATTACTACAATATTTACTTTTAATCAAGTTATTAAAAAAAAAAAATCCATTTTTTTTGGATTTTTGCCTATGCAATTCTTTCAATCCTCAAAACCAAGTGAAATGTAAGAGCTACTTAACTACAATATATTTATGATCAGAAGTTTTAGTCCAATTAACTTTATTGCCTAATATTAACTTTCATTTTATTATCATAAGAAAAGGATTTTTTCTACTCTACAAAGCAGGAACACCCCCCAAAACTTTTCTGTACTTTTTTACTTGTTTTTTAAGCTCAAGCTACTCTGAACAGCCAAATGCCTCAGTTTCACAGGGAAATACAAATCAATCTTGCATAAACAATTTGTGTTCTTCTTCTAGTTTGCCCTAAGTCAGACTTTACTAAAAAAGAAGCTACTAAAACCTTGCAGAGATTAGTTGGTGCTAGAGAAGATTAAATGATTCAAAGACATCCACAGTAAAAACATTCCACTATAGACAGTTCTGGGCTTGACACCTCAACTTTCCACTGCACCACAAAACACCTCATCCTACAGCTGTACTTTTTAAATAGGAAATGAATACCACATAGATATCTCTCCCAACTTTTTCTTAACATATCCTCACACATCATACAGTTCAGCTAGATTTTAAGTAGGTCTAATTTTATTTACTAGTTCCACTGTACCTTCTTTTTACTTTTCCTGCATTGTTTTCCTAGTGGAACAGGAAAGAAGCAATGATTTGTTTAAGAAGCAATGATCTTAACTTTTGATAAAAACAAAGGACACAAATTTTCCTTTCACTTTTCTTTGGCTAGCTATAGACACATGTGCCAAGAACAGAGATCCATGTGACTACAAAACTGGAGGGCTTATTCAAAGCATAGTTTCACTGGGAGCACTGTCCCAAAAAAGCATTCGACAGCTACCACTCCAAGCCAAAATCGTGTCTCGGGTAAAGCGCCTGACACACTAGCTTCCCACCTGTTCACAGCTTTCAAGAGGTGCAAGGTATCATAGGGCCTTTAATTTAAAAGTTAATCCCCCAAAAAACCCCAAATCCCCAACAAAACCAAAAAAAACCACCACAGCCCCATTATTTTAAAAACTGTGTATCAATCTTAATTAAAAATATTGATAATAGCAAAATTATTATGTGAAACTCTATGCACATATAGGGGAAATAACCTTAAGACATCTCTACTTTCTACACAGACAAAAGAGTTTCTGGAGGAAGGTGGAAAGAAAAGGAAAGCTGCAATAATTCTAGATCATACCTTGAGAATTGGTAAGTAATATTCTTCCCAAATCTACAACAACTAACACTGGATCCACAAATTTGAAATCATCAGGAAAGATCACCTGAGGGGCAGAAATATCAAGGCACACGGTCCAGCTTTTGCTGTTTTCCTGAAAGTTAAGAAGAAAGAAGTAATAGCCCACAAGAAATAGCTTCCCCTCACATACAAAAAGACCCGTGTCAAACAAATGCATCGTTAGCCGCTTTTTCACCTGACGAGCTAACCTTCACAAACTTCAGCCATACTAAAGTTTGGTAGCCTGTTAAACCACAGACTCCCATTAAAGTCAATGAAGAGACATTTTCAGTGGGTGAAACATACCCCCTACTAAGGTAGATGCAATGAATCCCTCTCCAGAGGGACCTCCCATCTCTCAGCTGAGGAGAGTGAACCTACCTGCATGGCTAAGAGAAGGCATCTACCTTTCACGTGACACTGGATCACATAAATCCTTGCCAAGGCTACCCATAAATACAACATGCACTAGACTGTTTTATCAAACATCAAACTATTATTTTTTTASAATATTTTTTCATTTCACTGAAAACGTATGAAACAACTATCTTGCATCAATACAGCTAACTGCAAAGCTAGGGATTAATGATACTGATACATATTCTAATATTAATTCAAAACTGAAAGATGAACAAAAAACAAATAAAGGTAGAACAATTTTTTTAATTTAGAAAATAATCTTTAAATAAGTTACACACAAATTCAGTAAGTTTGACGTAACAGAGCTCCAACGCACACTGGAGCTAACAAGTTGGCATGAAGTCATCTCAGTAACAGGGTCAAGAACAGAAAAATACTATTCTGCCATTAATCACAACAGGTCTGCACCACAAAACCGGACTGTGTGACAGCAAAATAGTACACCACCACATGTAAAACTACCCACTTTCTTAAAAAGAACACCACACAAATGAACAACAAAAAACCCCGCTCTTTAGAGCTTCAAGTCCTAAAACATATGGCAAAAAAGCCTACATAAACATTTTGCGGGCAAAAACTTACAATGAAGTCTCCTACTAGCAAACGATCAATAGTTTGCCTGATTTCAGCTTTTGTCTGCATTTTCAGCTTGTTGTACTGTCTTCTGGCAGCTTCAGCCACTCTTGCCTCTAACTCAGATTGATACCCGAAACCTGCACAAGAGATACAAAACCAAGTAGGTACAATTTTGTTCATCTGTTATTGAATCAGAGGGAGAAAAAAAAAAAAAGAAAGAGAAAAAAGAAAAGATCTATTTTGTATTTTAGCAGTAAAATACAGGACAGGAAAACATAGCAGTTGAAAGCCATTGGCTGTACCTACATACCAGGCTGCTTCACAGAATAAAGGAAGCGTTTAAGCACAAAACAAACAATCCCACCAAAAAAACACTTCTCAAACCTTATTCTGATCTTTATTTGACAGACCTTCAACCTGMGTTACTAAATTTGAGGGAGGCAGAAAGGGCGATAAGCATGGCAACAGAGGAAATTCTGACTAAAGGTTAAGAAGTTTGTGGAATGTGTAGRTAGTCTTTTTTGGTTGGTTGGTTKGTTTGTTTTAAACTTTACCTCTAACATTTATGGASTATTCTCATCTTGTGAGAAAAGSTAAGTATCAGCCACGCCTTTATGCTAGGTAACTTAAATCTTTTGGTATTTGCCAAAATTAACAGAAAAAGAATTGGTACTTTAAGAACACTTTAATGTTCCTTATTCTCACCTCTCATCTCCTCAGAAACTGAACTTTAACAACTAAAACCGCAAAGGCAGTCACTTTATAATGTTACAGGCTCAGGTACTAGACTCCTAAATCCTGCTGTCCTTAGAAGCTTAGGGAAGCAGTATGTTCAACATCTAAAAAACAAGGTACCTCAAGCAGCTGTAACAAAGGTCAGACTTAATTTCAMCAACAGAAGAGATACAATAGGAATTAGAACACAATTTCCCCTGTAACATTACTATAGGAAATATTCTGCTTTTAACCGTCCTCTCAAAAAACCCATTGTTCTCCACCAACTTCCAGGAGAGATTACAGAAACAGGCTTCCTTATTTACGCGTTTTAATTTAGGCAGTATGAACATCCACCATGTGGTATAGCAGCAACTTCAAATTTCAAAGTAGAAGTTTCAGGAGTCTGCCCAAGCGAAATCCCCGATTCAATTAAACAAAGAAACAAATAAATAAATCATCCATAGAAGACTCAGAGTATTGCTTAATTTGAATTTAAAGTGGAGATTCTTTGATTAGTGCTTTATATTTCTAAGAATGAAAATAAATAAAAATCAAAGATAAGAAAAKATATAATACCACCAAAGAAAACCCCAACCCCACCAAAAAAAACACATTAAAGGTTAACCTGAGGTATGAACCCTTCCCTTGTAGAAGAAGTCAGCTACTTTCTTAATGGCTTGTGGATTGTAAATAATATTTAGAGGTCTGGTACTGACTTCCAGGCGTCTCTCAAAATTGCTGTGGATTGGATTTCTTTCATAAAGCATCTCAAACACTGGGGCATCAGGATCTGTAGCTGAATAAAAAGAGTTACAAAAAGCAGTTRTAAAAAAAACAAAACAAACAAATGGATAAAAGCAAAAAGCAAACCCCAAAGAATTTAATAACTATTTTTTAATTGGTATTACTAGGAAGTAGTACCTGTCTGAAAATTCTTCAGTAACAGAAAAGCAAGTTGTATGATCAACTTCTACAATCAACAGAATTCAACATGTTTGTACACACAAAAACATTTTCAGAACTGGGATCCTAAYGTTGAACTCCTAACAATTTTTTTTCTTTTTTTAAACCAAGACAAAGAGCGAGTGCAACTCCCATTGTCTTGAAATACGTTTTTTCTTACTCATTTTCTTTAGAGTCAACTTGCACGCACCCTTMTGTCTGAACAAAGCTTCTATGATTTTATCTTTACTATTTGCAAAAAGCATTTGCATGAATTCAAACCCTAGGCACTCAGTTTTGAAATTTCTGGTTTGTAGGAATTCTCATATGCTTGTTATCATCAAACATAAAATGAAATCTTTACCAGTGTTCTGATTAGTCATTTCTGAGGACAAACTTTGGAGTCCAAAGGAAGACATGCAGCCAACCTCTTTTTGCTGATAAGAATTTAAAAGAAAAAGATTGTTTAGATAAAATCAGCCAAGCCACCTGACATAAGCATAAAAGTTTTTTCTGTATTAGTCTTATGGTCACTTTGTAAGTGAATTGTATGTATAGCCTGACATTATTATATGCATTTGTTTCCCTGAYGTAGTCAAACAAGAGAAGAAAGTGTGACTAAGAAGCTAACGCTATCTATTTATGTAGCAGACAGACTGAAGTCTGAAGTGCAAATTTCAGCCAGTTCTCTACAAATTACAAAGTACAAAATACATGGGAAATTCTCATGGAATTAGACTCAAATTTTGTTTGCTCAGAAGAGATATTTGAAATCTTTTCAGCAATTCATTAGGAAGGAAAAAAAAAGTTCTATATTTCTGCTTTTACTGTAACAGTATACAGGTAAAATAAAATCTTACTTGGACCAAACAGCTTTATGAAAAAGAACAATGACTGATTAAGCAGCAATGCTGATTGTCCCAAAAATCAAATTTTGTTCAACAAATTTTCTTCTTCCCAACACATATAACTGTAACATTAAAGTTACAAGCATACAGAGCAAACAATGAAGAGCTCTACGAATGATCTTTGGAAAGGGAAGGGAAAAGTAAGTTCAACAAGTGGAAATTTTTCTTCAAGACTTTTGTGTTCTCTTTCTGGGATAAGACACAAACCAAGAAAAACATGTGTTGAGTTCTGGAACATAATTATTTTCATAGATACTTATGCATCCTACATAGTAACTTAAGGAGTTTTTTTCACCTACAGGGTTTGGGAAAACAAGAACAGGAAATATGSTCCCTTCTGTTGCCAAGTCCCTCAGAAAAAGACCACCAAGCTGAACTTTGAGAAGGGAAGAATTTCTGCGAGGAAGGGATTCTGCTAAGATCTTTACACCTGGAATATAAATACATAAAAKGCTTTTATTTCTTTTAGTACACAGYGTAGGTTTTATTTAAATTTTAGAGATAACAAATATCGTCCAACAAACAAGTCTTTTGGAAGTGCTTATATATTAATTTCTACTAAAAAAATTAAACACGGGAATTTGGAATACATTACAATGACTGTGAAGCATGTATTTCTATAGTCATCTTCCTTTCACACATAACAATGTCTAAAATTAGATTTCTGTGTTAGAATCACTTACACACCTGAAGARAGAAACGTATTTTCACTTGATACATCAATTTCCACAAGCTGTTTTCGTATTTTCATTTGGAACTTTGATTCAATATAGTAATTTAAGGAATTAAAAACAAAAATMAAAGGAAGGTCTGAAGGCGGACAAAGCTCTGGTCTTTTTTGAGAAAGAATAGAAATTGACTCAATACCTGAAAACTCCAGCTGTATAAAAGCAGTCTCCTCAGCATGCACCACCTTCTTCTCCTTATGCAACAGAGTGAAAGARCCACCCTGCAACTGTAGATTTAATTTAGCAAAAACATGATCTCTCTTTGTAAAGGTATTCATGCTAGAAGCATCTGCAGCAGGATCAAAAAATTCATCTGCACCTAATTAAAAAAAAAAAGCACAAAACAATGCATTAAATAAGTCAAGTTTTTGGAAGGCTACTGAACAACAAAAAAGTTTCTCKGAATTTGAAAATGAAGATTTCCCCAGCTCTAGGGAAGGAAAATAGAAACAAAAAACAAAGCAGATATCCCTTCTTCCTTAACAAAACTGAATATTGTCTTCTATTTCAATTAAGGTAATGTAAACCTAAATTTATGAAGACCCCAACAACAGTACTGTTAATGTTATACCCAGTCACACCACGCTATATGATCCCCACCCACCTGAACAGAAGAAGTCCCAAAGCTCTTTGCCATACATATCTATAACAGCGGAAGCAAAGTATTCCATATATCCTTTAGAAATAAGCAGGTACACGAGGTACTGAGATTTTGTAACAGGTTATTAAGCTTTAGACAGGCTCTGCTGCCTAGGTACATCAGTTGACACATGTAATCTTTTAACAGTACAAAACCAAAGAGTTTTTTCTGTCCACCTTTATCAGGTACCTAACTATGGTAGCGTTAACAGCCTTAAAAAGAAACAGAAATGCCTATACYTCCATACCTAATATGTCTTCTGGATTCCACTGTTCCTTCGGGTCTGGCAGCAGCCCCTCAAAAGGTTCACCTTCGTACGTTTGCTGAGCATATCCATACCAACCTCCCCAGCCAGGAAACCAAGACTGAAGATACTGCAGCATTCCAGTGCCACTGCCATGTGCAGATTCTGCTGTAGGGGAACCTCCAGGGCAATCAGGCAGTGGCTCTTTAACACTCTGTATGTGAACATTGAAGACACACACATTACTGCTGATAAGTGAAAGAATATCACAAGTGTACAAAAACATCACAATAAAAATACAATTCCATCTACTATTTACTGAGCACTCTTCAGTATACCAGCAGTGATATTTTCAATCGATACTTAGCCTATTAGGAGAGCAGCAGCAAAGAAATAACAAACATATCATCAGTTAACTGCTGCGCATTCATATATGAAGCCATATGGCATTATTTAAATCTTAGTCTAGAAACACTAAACCAAATAAAAAGTCATGTGACACCATACAACACAGCTCTAAATTTTAGCAACTCTATTGGAAAGAAAGACGACATTGTAAAGTTACAGAGATTAGTCCATATTTTATGAAGTGTGCTCAGAAAGCCATTTACATGAGGCTCACTTCTGCCATATATTTATTCTGGGAAAATACTCATTATAGGCCTTTATTTCCACTCTCTGTTTTTAAGATGGAGTGTACTTGCCCTAGGAATTCTGGCAAGGATACTATTGAGGAAGATCATCATAGGCCTAGACAAAAGATTTCACTGTGCAAGTGACACAACAGTAAAAACTGCAGGAACCAAGCATTGTTTGCAATTTTAGCATTAATGCCACACTTCTAAATCAAAGCAAATACACGCAAACACTCTCCAGCAGAACAGAACACAATACCTCAGAATAATTCACTTAATGATTCCAAATATCACCCTGTATGCAGAATGTTCCTCACCTCAGCTAGGTCGTGAAATTTATCATGAACTATCTCATATAGTATCTTCAACTCTTCATAAGTTTGCTCATCCTCAATACGATGCATTTCTGCCTGAAAAGACAGMAAAGGTAAAGTAACTGCACTAAAAGAATATAGCGTCTTGTTCACAAACATRTCAAACATCTCTGCACTGAGTAAGTTAGAGATTCATAGAAAAAACTAACATAGCATTAACGATAGTATCCAAGTGCCTAAGCTCATGAAAATAAACAGAAGCCGTGTGGGCAACCGTAACACTTACATTCCGCCGTATTACAAATAAAGTTTATTTGCATTGTAAAATACATTATTTTAACACTTTTCATGGTAAAAATTCCTTGCCCAACTATAGCCTCCTATCATGCACCAGAAGCAAGGTTTGCAGCACAAAATTTAACCCATGGAAAATAACCTGATTTAACAGAATGCCTAGCTTAGCCAGCASCAAAAAAAGCTTCTGTCTTGAGTAAAGGTGGTAAGCAAAATGAACTGCATAAATTAGGACAATGTAGTATTCATATTCAGTTACTTAGACATGTTGTCTTCTTTGTACTRATTAAGAACTTGTTTATGGAAGCTTATCATTCACCCAAATCTAAAAAATCTATCACGGAGCAAGAGAGCAAAGACATTTTTCTAGTCCAATGGCATTGCCCTTGTTATATTTCACAGCTCTGCTGAAGACAATACAAGCTATATGAAAATAAAAGCCTCCCGCTTTGCCAGGTACTATAAAGCTTCCAGTACATTGACCTACTCCTACAGTTCATGTCTAAGTAAGAAGTAAGGATTACATACAACTTRAAGTATCAATAGAATCGAACTTGTAATTAAGACAGGTGAGGTACATGGTGCCTGAACTGATTTAAACGAAAACGTCCCAATACACCTAAAGATAAAAAGCAGCTAATTATAGTTCACAAGATTTTTTTCTTTCTGAAGCAGGACACAGGTTCATTATTAGGGGCACTTTCCCTCTAAATTCTTCACCCTACAATCAACTGTGGAAAAACAAAACCAAAAACCAACAAAGCACCCCCAAACACACTGTCAACTAACCACAATTTTTCCCACATTATCTACCCAACCATATGGGTGACCTGACACACTTCTGGTATTTAAATACTTTTTGAGTCTATAGAGAACACGAGTTAAGAAAGCACGTCACAGACTGACATGCGCATTCTATGAGAGTTAATGCTATTTTTGGTGAAAACCAGTTACAGCTCAAAAAAAAAAAAAGACAGCTTTTTGCATAACAAAACAAAACCACAAGAACGCTGTCGCACACACACCTCCCACAAGCCCAGGTTTCAAGCATTAAAAACTCAGTTGTGGCCAAAAGACAGTCTGTTCAGTGAAAATGGCCTGCAGTAAAACTGAAGATGTTTCTAAACTAGAACAGCTTTTAAATTYGAGAAGATGAAACAAATCAAATACAAGATGATTAAACAGCACCGCAGAAAACTCAAATCTAAATACCTGCTCTGCAGTAGACAGTGGTTCCCCCTTCAACTTGCTGTAATACATGTCAGTGTAAGATACTGCATCTCGGGCCCGGTGTAATGCAAACTCCCAAGTAGAACGTTGTCTCTGCCCCCTGATCTCCGACAGATTAGCATTCAAAGCAAAGATCCACCATTCTCGGCAGCTGAAACATTTTTAAATTACTGTATTACCAATATTCCAAAAAAACCCACAAACGCATGTCAAACTGGTGAAAGGTCCAGGAGAGGGTTCAGTAAAAGAAACAGAGGGGCACTGGTCAGAAAAAGCATCAGTACTAGAGACAGCACACATGGGCTAGCTCTAGAAGCACCGTAGAACAGCGCCCTGCAAAGTCCCCACCACTTTAGCGGGGTTTAGTATATATGTTATACATCAGGCATAAACAACAAAATGTTGAGTTACATAGACCTCTGGTCTGAACTGATACCATCTTTCTTACTTATCAATAAAAGAAACTTAATAGGAGCTCTTCCACAAAGAAAATTTCAGAACATCACAGCGTACACATGGGAGTAGAACCTCCAACTTAATTTCAGTTCYTGGAAGTGGTGAAAGTCTCAGGTAGTAATAATTTTATTTTAAGTCTGAATTACATCTGAATATTTAAAMCTGATTTATGGGGTAGAGGAACAAAACATGAAAACTGAAACCCGAATATATGATTATTATCTACCTTTTTATATTTGTCTTCATTCTACTCTCCATAGTATAGTTTTTTCATCACATTAACAACACCTCATATGTAGATATACTTACTTCTCTGTTACTGTAACTTTTGGTCTCCACTTCCTGAATTTAAGCTGTCGTTCCTTTCTAGCCAGTTCCTTTAAAAATCCCATGATCTGCTGATACTGCATCTTTTAGTAAAACAATACACAGATCAATGAGGCAATATTGGAGTGCTTTCCAAAGCAAAGGGGAGGAAAAAACAAAACAAACAAGAAACCAACCACAGGCTTAGTTTATCTGCATCAATGGCGTGCATATGGCTTCAGAATTAATGTTAATTGTAATTCATACTTTGATTCTCTAGTGTCAYGTATCTTCTCCCAGTAGCTAGCAGTTAATGTGTGACATCCAATTTACAGGCTTCCTTATTTACARACACACAGAATGAAATCGCCTTCCATGTCAGATTATCCACCTAACATCAGCCACTACTGTACATTCTRTAGACTAAAAAAAACCATATGCATCCCCCCTATTACTACAATAAACAAACAAGAATGTTATTTTTTGGCAATAATCAGTTGCAGTAAAATAATTAAATAATTTGGAATGCTTGGTTTTACAGCAACCAACTTCCTTAGTATATCCCTTYCAGTTGCCTCTAAAACTAAATCTTTAAGAAAGTATTAATTTTACACCACAATAATTGGTATTTAAGCTGTTACATGACCCTTACAAGTATTCCACTGTTTGAATCGGCAACTGTTTTCTTAAAGAGAGATAATKCAAGATGGCATTTTACCCGCAGAATCTTCAGAAGCACTGACATACAAACAACAGTTGCAGCATGTGGGAAGGAAAAAATACACTCTATGTCAAGCTACCAATTTGAATTYGTAGACATTGTGATAACCAAAACATAAAGGAGTATCTTCTTTAATCAGTCATTTTGTTAGAAACTGACCATAAATCAGTAACACAGCATACAGATACCCAAGCAATCTTGAAGACTAACTAGTTTGGACACCCAACACAGCCAAACATAGTGAACAGCACAGAGTTCACGATGGCCTCATTTACCCTGCTTCTCAACAGTCTCTGTTTCAGATATTGAGAAGATGGCTGGTATTTACCTGTGAAAGCTTCAAGGGTATAGTCTCAAGCTGAATGTCACACTCAAGCCGTGGAGTCTGGCGTGATCTTAAAGGCTCCTTAGAACAATTTCGCTTAAGAAGAGCAGAAGTGCATACAGGTTCCATGATGTAATTATGATCACGACTTTCCATACTTTTATCCATTGCTTCCTGTGGGTTACAAGCAAATTTATTCTATAAGAAATGAGTGTACAATACTTGTTAGGATGCATTGGTTTCATACACTAGAATACACTTCATTAGCATGCCAGTCCATTAAAAAAGCCCCTTAAACATGTTCTCTCTTCAAAGGTAAAACAAGGTATTTCACAGCACAGCCTTTGTGAGTTGCCCATGTATCCTATCATTATAGCATGAAACCATAAACTCCTGTTGCTCTTAAAAGCACCAGATCCAATAAATTCTAAGTCAGTTAGGTCTGCAATATAGAAAGGAGACTAACAACAACAATCTCTCTTTCATATGCAATCTCTCTTCTCTTGTACCTGTAGCTGACCGGGAGGCAGGTCACCCAATAAAGTGCAGTTGGTATCCCAATAAACACTGAAGTCAGCAACATCCAACTGTTTTTTCCGCATCAGCTTCTCTACCTGAAGAAGAAAAAGTGGAATAAAGTCAAGATCACACAGCACATGCCGTGTAGTTTTTAGTTCTACATACTCAATAAACAACATGAAATGCCCAGAATCAATTTATTACAATAACCAGAAGATTATTAAAATGCCAGACTTTTTACTAAATATTTACTAGCACCCATAAAATACAGCATCACATCTTAGCTGCCATGAGTTCTTGTACAAAAAGTTATACTTACTGGTTCAAATACCGCATTTTGCATTGATACTTTTTTGATGCATATGCCAAACGCAAATGGCTGCAAAGGATTTGTGACACCATCTTCAAACCTCAAATGGACATCCTGAATTTTTAACTTGACAGAAAAAAAAAACATTATTAGAGACAACTATTTACATCACTAGARTGGACAGCAGTACTATTCATTAATACTGAAGCAATTTAATTTCTACAGTTCTCCAACAAATTTCCRATAGTTATTTAGATCTCATAAAAATCCTATTCCTCACTTCTGGTTTTGTACTCTCTGGTTATACCTTCTCCTCAGATACCACTAGTCCCTCCCCTTCTCCCCAAAAACAACTAGCCACTTTCACAAGACAGTGTACTTTATTTTGCTATCCTACTATTATTCTCCATTTTAAAGGCAAATGTGTAATTGCCAACCGAAGACTCAAATTTGTTTTATGTACTAGAATCATCAGCATGGGCCAGAATTACAAACTAGTMACAATACAAGATGACCCAAACTAATTTTATATTGGTAAAACCTTTGAGAGCACCAAGTTACTGGGGTTTCTCAGAGAATGTAGAGTCCAGGACTGACAAAAGYATAGATACTCTCGCCTTGAGCTCTTGCACCAAACACATTCTTCTCAAACGTATCAGGAAAAGCAAGTAGTCTGAAGTATCTTGCTTCTAAATTGCCTCTAGTGAATTCAACCAACCAAATAATATAGTCAGTCTATCTGCACATAAGGAAAAAGGATAGTCCTTTCACGGAGACAAGCAGACGAACTTTAGCACGTAATATGTAGGAAGCTTCTGGTTCTTAAACACAAATGATYAATGATGTAAATGTTGCTAAAATGTCATTAGCTACACTAGGACTTCCAGCGAGAAAAAGCAACAGAGCATAACAGCCACACTTTTGAGTCATTCTGATACTTAGGAGACACGTGACAGATTTTTATTAATAGTAGAAAAGGAGTTAAAGAACTTGCGAGACAATACGCAGTCAAATAATCAAAATCATAGATCAGCAGAAACTCTTGAGATTTGTTTCTTTACAAATTATCTTTTTATCAAAACAAGTAACGCTCTTCTGCTTCATGAACAATTCAGTATTTTGGTGCGTTTACAACTAAAAGRATTAAAATGTTAGCAAAAGCCATCAGATTTGATACAAATTCATTATCCACCTACTGTTACAAACCAAAGAAAGTTGATGTTTTCCCCTTAGTAAAAGCAGGATAGGTTTTTTCTCCTTTCCAGAAGTTCCCATCAGGACTATTTTAAAACTGAAGTTATGAAGGATCAGCCTGAAAGGGGGCTGTCCTCTGCCAAACATCTACCTTTGATTTACCTATTTCTTTTCTGAGGACTACACGTGAAGCACAGTGGGCACAGGTAGTTCTTARAAAGTGGGAAAAGCTCTATAATGCAAAGGCTTACTTCAATGTTTTCTACAATTCTTGTGACTACAGATGCAGTAACTGAGTACCAGTAGGATTCCCCTTTCTGTTGTCGTTCTTTCTGAAAGAGAAAATAGAGATAAGCATTAACTACCACTATAACAACTGGTCAGGAAACAAAATACCTTGTTATACTGAAATTACTGTGAACAGGGAGAAAGGAAAAAAACCARACGATTTCAGTATCTTGAACATATGTGGGACACATTACATGACAGGGGTGGGGTAGGGCAGAAATTGCACTATGTCAGCATGTATGAATCAAATTCTAACTTGGTTTCCTCTGCATTTGTTGTTCTACTTGTTAGGAGACTTAAATGCAAWCCATCTACCACAGTGGCTTCTTCACCATGAAAAAACAAGTGTGACTCACTTTCCATTTTTCTTCAAGTGCTAGGAGAAGGGCTTTCTTGTGTTCYCTTTCTTGCAACTTCTCCCTTTCCTCATCAAAATCTTCTTTTTTTTCTGGCGCACCAATTAAGTGCAGTTTTGAGATAGATATCACCCACGGATCCACATGTGGGCGATAAAAAGGTATCTGTAGTGTTATTTTGCCAATGAAACCTAAATATACAAAACAGAGATGCTATCAGATTACCGTGTAAACATACTTTATCATCCTTGGAAAACCTGAAAGAAGACGTAGTGTAAGAAACAAACACGCTAAAATAGAACTGGATTACCTGAAAACCAGGTTACCTCATTCGTTCAAGCTTCTGACTCACAGGTAAAGGTTCTTCTAAAATATGCAATACTTCCTGTTTACAAATATTTGTCCTGCACACACCAGCAGAATACAAACCTGCCTTTACTTCAAATGGTAATTCCAGTTCCTTCAAGGCATCTTTCTTTAGTGGCAAGTTTTCCAATTCAACAGCGCCTATACAAAGCAGAAAAAAAGACAAGTCTGTTATACAAAATTATGTTAAAGAACGCCAGCTTGAACATTATAAATCTAAAATTACTAGCATCATGCTTTAAAGAAAAAAAAAAATCAAATAGGATTTCATGAGAACAGCCACCCTACCACTTCAAGTTGTGTTACAATTGCAATGGTTATTTAATATACTTGTTAATTTTCCAATGCCATGTGCTCAAACTATTTGATGAGGTCATCTAGAGGCAATCTCCTGCAAGGTTTTAGATCTGAACTTTATTGTAACCAAGGAGAAAGTTCCTACTCTGTCTTCTCAAAAGAGATACTTCAAGTATTTTCTCAATATTACAAAAAGCATGCACAGAAAAGCTTTGAAGTGTTATAAAGTGTTCTCTCAAAAAATAGCAAATAATAGCAGAAAAAAGTAAATTAGAAATCATTGATTTGAGGACTCTGTAAAAGCACAAGACTCGTGAACATAACATGACGTAACATGATATAAACCAGAAGTCTTAATTACAAGGGAGTAACTACTAGCACCAAAACRTAAGAAGTAAAGACTACAGAATACTTCCTGCCACAGTCCCTCAACAGGAAAGTTACTGAACAGTATTAAGAAAAATGACACTCAAATATTATATAAATTAAACATGCTGATAAGATATGCTAAGCATACTTTTGAAAGTTTCATATAAATTGGTTTAATAGCGTTGATAAAAGGCAACAAAGACAGGAACACAAGAGAATTTACTATTCATTGTAAAGTGCTAGCACAAAACTCTATATTAAAAGGGTTTATATAAATGTTAAACACACTATTAAGTACTTGTTTCTAGACCACCTTCCAGTTATTACAAAAACATAGCACTTTTTTTTTTTAAATCACAGTATGAAAACACTACAGAAAATACCACAAAGCCTCACCCTTTAGAAGAGCAACTGAAAGCTGGTCTGTGTTCAGGTTATTGACATATTTGCCCAAATAGGTGTTGAGGACCCAGGCTACCAATCCTTCCAACATGACTGTCCTAGAAGAGGGCAACTAGTGTTTTTCTGTCATTTTCTGGATTTCTGTTCCATAATTAGAGTCTCGCTCTGAAAGAAAAAACATGAAGAAAATGACTGTCTGAAATATACACYCTCAGCAGAGCTGACATACTGCTATCCTGGTTATTCTTACTGTAATCAATCTAAAAAGCAGTAAAAACACTAAGCTTGATTTCTACCTTAAAACAATGCTTTATGCTGTGTCCTCTAAGTTTCAAATCAGAGTTTCACACAGAGCTTTGATGACTACAGACTACTCCCATTTGCAAATTAAGTTCATCTTTCCATCCTTTTTCTAATCAAAACACCACATTTYGTTGCAGTAATCAAGAAGGCCAAGCTACAATCCTCTTCCAGAAAAGGGAAGGCTGAAATTCCACATTGATCTGAAGCAGTTTTGCACTGGCCTCCTCGACTTCTGCTGCCAGTATTTTCTTCACGTTGCCAGCATTCTGGTTTTGGAAGCCTGGTCTAAAGAAACAGCCCAGAGCCTTCGACTGTATTTTTGTAGAATTCTTATATGACATCTGTGAAACAACTCACCCTACGCAAACCCCTTTCTTGGGAAGAGCGTGTATGTGGGTGGCAATCAGATACAAGTCCCATAAATAGCCTATCAACAGTTACTCTAACAGGTTGTCAAAGTGATAGCATAGATTACTGCATCAAGGAGGGGAGAAAAGCTACATTAGAAAAGCAACACTGGTCATACATGTAAACATTTCCCTACGTATTCTTCTCCAGCCATTTCTGTTTCAACTTATGTGGTAATCAGACACTAAAATCCCTAAGTCCCTGTTCAAGTTTTTAATCGGTGAATTGCAAAACTATTATTAGCTTCTGCAAGGGCAGGATCAAGCGTGTTATTACAGTAAGGAAAAAAGCAYGCAGGCCGCATCTTGTGGTTAAAATGCAGTAAATGTATCACTTCTGTGTTTAGAAAAGTCTCCCGACCCCACGTACCTCCCTAAACCAGGGTAGGTAAGATTGAGTGCTACAGAGCAGAAAAGCAAGATATGTCAGACTTCTTTACGTCTGACAACAGAAGAAAACAACAACTTCAAGAGTTACATTTTAAATTTTACATTAAGATTCAGGGCTTTCCCATAATGACATTTGCTTGATTTTAGGCACCCTCATTTATGCCTTTATTTCTCAAAAAAAAAGCCAGTGAAAATATTTAACTAATAATATTTAATACAGTTAAATAAAATAACCAGAATTAAGCAAATAATGAAAGGCTGCTTCTAAAGGTTGAAAAGTGAAACTCTGCTGCCATGCAGARTAAAACATGATCATAAATAACACAGGGAAGTTACAGTCGAATAAAGCATACCTTCACATTAAACATGTTTAACATTTTTATCTTTGTAAAATTTCTCAACATTTTTCAAAAACAATAGTATTATTCCACATAATAAAGACCAAGCATTTGTACACATGGGGCCATCACCTTATATTATAGATTTTTATTCTAATAAAATTGACAGGAAAGCTGAAGTTCAAAGAAAATCCAATACAGTAACCCTTGTCATGTTACGCTTAAAAAAATAAGTAAATAAAAAAAGAAATCTACAGGTGTTAGGAGCTAAATCAGAGGAAAGATCCTGAAGAAACATTGACAAGCACAGAACAGGTTAGCATCCCAGTGATTGAAAACCTCCATGCCTGAAGTTATCATGAGAACTGTAAATAAAGTAAATCACATTCTTGACCTAAACTTACACAACAGAACTAATTGTTTAGGAATCTTTCAAATGTTTTAAGGCTTTTATATTTGTAACTTTCTAGTCTACTGCTGTGCCACTGGAAAGAAAAACAAAACACTTGTTTTCTGTGAGAGTGCTTTCATTTTCTTAACATAGCAAAAAAGGAACAGTGAGCACTTATCAGGATGAGAACCAAAGTCCAAACCAGGACCTCACTCCACACTGGCTCACTTTTTCTGGGAAAAAAGATGTGATTTTTCCAGCAGGGAGGACGAGACAGGCCCTTAAGGAGTGAGGCCTGGGTCAGCTGGCCAGGGGCAGCGCAAAGGCTGCGGGCAAGGCGGGAAGCGAGCTGGGATGATGTCGCCTGTCCGTGCAAGGGAGAAGGGGGGCACCTTACTCAGCACAAAAAAGGGCGGGGGGAGCCTTCGGGACACTCTCTCCACGCAAGCAAACACGGTGGGGAGGAGCAGATACGCACTAGAGGAGACCTGTCGGCACGCCACGCCTGTCGGAGTCGAAGCGAAAGGTCACCTTGCCCAGGGGCGGCCGGAGAGAGCCCTGAGGCAGCCGCGGGGAGGCCGGGGGCAAACGCCCTGCGCCAGACGGGGAGGGCGCCTGAGGGGCACCCCCGAGGCCCGGCCACGGGGCTGGGGGTCACGCTCCCCTCCCCGGCCCCGAGGCGTAGGGACGAGGGAGTTCTCGGCTGCCCCTCGSCCCCCCTCCGGGGCCGGGACGGCGGGGCGGAGCACTGCGAGAGGCGTGAGGCAGGGAGGGGCCCCTCAGGGCTAGGCCCGCAGCGTACAGCCGCGCTGGAGTTGGGAGCGGGGACTGACGCAGGAGGAAATGCCAGCCGGGGCCCAAGGGCCGCCGCCGTCGCGGCACCGCCCCGCGTCCCCAGCCCGCCGGTACCCACCTGCGCTCCCGCTGGCCGCCGCCTCCTCGACGGTGCGCGGGGTCGGCGGGCGGCGCGCCAATCGCTCCCGAGCCAACCGACGAGGGGACGCCTGGGTAGGAGAGCGCCGAGCTATGGATGTGAGCGTTTCCCGCCTCTTTGAGGCGGAGCCGGCGGCGGGGCGGTGGGGGCCGGTCTCGCTCCGCGACGCCTGCGCCGGCGCCGAGAACGTCCCGCCCGCGGGAGGGCGGGCCGCCGGCCGCAGCGTGCGGGGGGCCGCCCCCAGCCCTGGCCGGACGGGCTCATCGGGCCGGGCTCCTCACCGGGGGCCCCCTCAGCGCCGCCTGAACTGCAGCAAACGAAGGCTTCTGGCTCTCCAGGGCGCCAGAGGGCCGTTTGCCCGGGCAAGGGGGTGACCGTGCTCCTCCGCGCTGCAGGGAGGGAGCGGTGGTTGGTGGAGGCCGGCGCAGCGCCGGTGCACCGGCTGCAGCCGACCWGGCCGCCTTTAGCTAGGCGGTAACAGTAGGAAATAAAATCGTTTGGAAAGCAGCAGCTTGGCCTATAGAATGAATGAAACTGTTCTMAAAATTAGAACTTTGTTTAATGGAAAGGTCAGGAAACTTGAAGATACACGTAGTTATAAAAATACAGGCTTTTTTTTTTTTTTTACTTTTTATAAGCAAATGCAAGCACATTTTCCTACTTCAACATAAAACTTGGAATTTCCTTCTGTCACGCAGCTCCATAATTTGAAAACCCAGTAAATTAACTGCCATAATGGGATCCTCCTTTTTAACGTTTTAAAAACTTCCTCAAAAATGTTCCACTGCTTCTTCAATGTGGTCCCAATACTGGGAGCTGACGGACAAGACGTGAAAATGCTCAGTACAGTACAAGAGGTTCAAAGCGCTGTATAACATTAGGTTCTTTAATTGCCTAAATCCTTCAGTTTTGTAATAGTTTCAGTGCGTCCATTTTCAAAGTCTTTTCAGAAAATTACTTTCAAATACAAGTTTAATCTACAGTTGTAATCTACAGTTGTAAAAGGTTTCTTCATAATAGAAGTAAAGACCTGTTGGCAGTTCTCAGTTCCAGAAATAATGTTAGTAAACTTTTGTGGAAGTCTGAAATTTGTATTCTAAAATCTGTCTGTCTTCTGAAGCTGTAGAATAAATGCTATTGCAAAATAACCTTTTTCAGTCTAAGGCCTCAGAAATAACTACTGCATTTAACTTCTCTCGAGGTAGAATAGAGTATTTCAGTTGGAAGGGAAGTACAATGATCATCTGGTCCAACAGTATGTTTTTATGGCATAAAAGAAAAAAGTTATGCCTACTGTATGACTACACTCAAATGTAATTCAGACACTGCATTGCAAATTCTGGTTGAATACAGATGCCACAATTGCTGGTTAAGTCACGTAAGTAAAATGTAATTATGGGAAATGGGATCCTCAAAATTGACTTCCAAAACCAAAAGACTCCCACTTGATTCAAGGAGAACTACTACTAATTTTCTGTAAGAGGTGGTTGGATCTTCAGCGTCAACCAAGAAGGGAAGGAGAACAGGATTTTCTGGTTCTGAGGTTTGAGTCGATTCCACTTTTCACAGATTATGCTATGCAATCATCAAGAAATAGCCCTTTTCCTGAGGTGGATGGCCGTGAGCTATCTGGCATACATATTCACGTGGATCTTCTCTAATATTCACTGGAACGTAGGGAAAAATATTTGGGGTTTATGGTTAACCTCAAAAATGAGATCAGAATCAATCAGAGAACCATATTAAATCAGCCAGAACACAAAGATGACAAACTTTAGAGCTGTCAATAAAAGGAACTTACTTCCTACCCCAAGATAACAACTATTTAATCTAGATTTCCTTTCTAAAATGAAATGAACTATGTACAGCAAATGAAATGCTATTGTTTAGACATAATAGTTGTAATCTAGTAAAAAAAGCTCCTGTAAAAGATTTCACTCCTTGATATACTTAAGGTTGATTTGAGAGGTTTGGTCCAATAATGAGCAAAAGCAAACTGTAATAATAAAACAAATATCCAGGAGGATGAGGGAAAGTATGTCCATGAAGATATGGGATAGGAAATTGAATGCAACAGTTTTAAAATCAAATGGGTAATTCATTAGCATTGTATGAATGATAATTTAACTCCAGTCTCTTAGAAGTGCTGGTCACAGCCATGTTCTTGATAGGTGGCTTACCTGAACCCAAATTACCATCACAAGAACTCTCAGCAGAAAAATCAATGGCATAAAGTTAGAAAAATGTTCCTTTTCAAATCTGGTAAAGGTCTCTCTAAGGTATCACAGAACAAAGGGAGGAGTTGGCCATTCAGTTTAAAAGAAAAAGCATTCAGATTTTTTTGAACTGCAAAGATCATCCTTTGACTCTCAAAGCTAACAAAAGAGATTAAAAACCTCAAAAGCATCAGTGTCTATATTCATCTGAAATTTCAAGTCTCTATGGGAATGCTACATTTAACACAATGTTTATTTTAGAAGACAAGGTGGGGTTTTTTTGATTATCAATCAGTATGCCATCTGAAATTTCCTTTAACTGGTTTTCATCCCCGCATCTTGAATACCRAGAGGAAACTTCTTTTCTTCTGGAAGTAAGTCTTGAAGTAAATTGTCCTCATTTTCCACTGAGATCTGAATTTCAGTTTCTTTTTTCAAGGGGTTTTCTTCTTTTGAAAGGGGAATTTCTTCCCCTGCTGGGGAATAATAGGGAGCGTTTCCATAATCCATGCTAGTTGAACTAGTCTGTTCTGGGAACTGGGAACTGCAGTCTGGACTACATACTTTAACAATACAAGTCACATTCACCTGCGTTCCTCCATTACCAGAATGTTCTGTCAAATAAACAGAAAACACATTAAACGTGGAAGAATGAAACCCAGAACAGGATGGTTGGATTCTTTATCCAGTTCTCTGACTTAAAATAGACACTAAATATCTTCTTGCTCCACTTAATTTAGGTAAGCTGCTGGAGTTGGTTCTGTAATGTTTTAGGGGTTTTTTGGTACCATAAAATCCACATGTCATCCCAGAAATAAAAAAGCCATAAAGATTAACACAGAGCCCTGGATCACAGCCTGCTCCCTACCCATCTGTTGCCATTTCAGATGCTTTTGACACTGTACTTTTCTCACTGCTCCCTTTGGCTCTTACTCCCCCTCACAGGTAAGTGCCTACCATCACATCGATCCCCTAGTCTGCAGATAACTTCTCCATTGAGCGCACTCTACTGTCTCAGGCTGACAAATTAAAACAATCGCTTTTTCTTTTCAAAAGTTACTCTCTCTGCTGAACACGGGTCTGATGTTTTATCCTGCCATTTAGACTTCTGCTAAGACAACTCATAATTGATAATCAAATTTCAAGAGGTTCTGGATCATTCTGATACATTCTTACCTGAACTCGCAGAGTTGTGTCTGTCTCCTCTGTGAAGCTTACAGCCTTCTGCAGCTGAAGGCTGCTGCTGAAATCCTTCTGTTTCTTTCTTTTCATTGTTCTTGTTACTTACTACACTGACTCTTGCTGACCCAGTTGGATTATTCAGGGAGCTACTGCTGGACCCAGAAGTTTCCAAGAGATGCTGTTCCTCCTGTTCAGAACTGCTGGAGTTTTGCGATCCTGTATTTCTTACTTTTTTGTCACTCTGCTTTTCTGTAGGGGAAAAAGGCTGGAACATTTGCAGAGAAACGCAAAACATTAATCTTTTTTAAAAACACTAAGAACTGGTCAGTACTTCGGCAGCTAAAGAAACCACTGATAATTGCCATTTGCATAGTGATAACTGTAAGTAAAATTCATACCAGCTCATTAGGCATTCAAAAAATTGAACCTGTCTCCTGAAGGCACCTACAGTACTTCACTGATTACCTAGGGAACAAAGGCTCTAAAATCTGGTCTTCTGAACCACACCTGTGTTTTATTGCTAATATAGCCTAACATAAAGCGAGGATGGTACGTTATGTAGGTTATGTAAGGTACATCGTACACTCTAGCTTGGGGACCAAACCACCCCACCATTCTCACTCCAGCTGTCTTTCTGCTGCGCAGTTTTCTTCTACTTGTAATTCGGTAAGACTGCATGATTTCTATATAACTTTTAAAGAAATGGAAAAGATGGAAAGGAAGGAGTGACACTCACCAAATCTGCTTCTGCAGTCGGTGGAGAATATACAAGGGCTGCAAGTGAGCAAAGACAGTTCATTAGCACCTAAATTTGTTTCAGTTGCAAAAGCTGCTCTCTTAACTAGTCTGAATGATATCCTCTGCTCCTGGAATAAACTCCAAATGTACATTTATTACACACTGTTTGAAAATGTTGAAAGCTGTATTGTATTAATTTTGTAAGGTGACTTAAATTTGGCCAGCAAGCAAAGAGGACCCTCTATGAATTAATAATTTTTCTGGTGTAGTGTCAGTGAGAAAAGGTATTGATGACAATAAACTACGGTCGTGACTGTTTAATGATAACATTTGACAATGTCTAGTATTTAAATGATGAAGTACAAAATATTTTACAAGCTCCAGTAGGAGCACAACTGTTGTACCGTTGTCCAACTCCACTGGGATATTGTGTGTTTAGACAATTATCTAAAATCTGAGGAACAAGAGAGATTTGAATGGGACATTTGCCTCACTGTATCCCTGTATGGAGATTAATTTTGCCCCATGTGATTTAATAAAGATACTTTTACTCTAAATACATATGGAATTCCTGGAGKTTTTKKTTTTTTTATTCTATTTTTCTGTAGCTGCAAAGCTTATGTGACATGCAAGCTGATTTGCATGAGTTTTCTCTTRGTTTCTCTTCTATTGACCTTTGAACCCTTTGGCCAATTTCACCCCAGTGTAACAGAGGAGTGGTGTCAAAAGCTCCTCAGGGTTTCACGAAGCTATAGGTTGCCAGCCAGTGAGGCAGAAACCCGTAAATCATCGCCTTGTCCCTTGAAAAAAAAATAAATTAACTCATACATTACTARACACCAAAGAATCTACATGCTAGTGATACTTCATCCATACCCAGCCATGAGAAAAGCTTCAAAGAGAGCCAGCATCTTCTAAAACACTAACATCAGTCAACCACTAGGCTCAAATTAGTAGGAAACAAGGTGATGCTCTTCCCAATTTTTACAGATCTGCTTGTTTTCACTTTATGAATCTTACCTTTTTTTTTGGAGACTAAGCAATACCCCAAAATAGTGATTATCAGGACCAATAACAATGGTCCTGCTACTGATCCTGAAAATAAATTAAAAAGATAAATTATTTAGCAGGTTGATCTGACAAAGGATGTAATTAGAAAGAGGTAGTTTTGTAGTTTCTGTTCATGCTACAAAAGCTAAATTTACAAGTATCGGGTGTGTCTGACATTCACATCTGATGCCTCTATTGTCGGATACCAAGGTCTCATTCCAGTCTCCACCGCTTCATAAAACTGAATTTCCCTGTCCTGAAAAGTGAGGACAGACTTTTGGCCTCARTCATAAAAGATATCTCTCCAGGCTAGCAACAGGTCGTTAAATACAAGGCCAGGCAGTCTAGAATGCTCCTAAACATATATGCCCACTGGCTAGGTTGTGAACAGGAGAGAATACATCCACACTTGTGAATGCTRTAAGGACTTAGAATCATAGAATCATTAAGGTTGGAAAAGACCTTTAAGATCATCGAGTCCAACTGTCAACCCAGTACCCATGCCCACTAAACCATGTCCCGAAGCGCCACATCCACACGTTTTTTKAATGTCTCCAGCGTTGGTGACTCCACCACTTCCCTGGGCAGCCTGTTCCAATGCCTGACTACCCTTTCAGTGAAGAARTTTTTCTTAATATCCAATCTAAACCTCCCCTGGTGCAACTTGAGGCCATTTCCTCTCATCCTGTCTTCCTGTCTCAGGAAGGGCTGCCAGAAGTCTCCARAGACCTGTCACCAGGAAGTTTATGAAGTCAAGCTTGCCTCAGTCCAGAATGTAAGATACAACCTTTTCTACCAGCTCCTTCACAGTAGCAATTCTCAAGAAATGCCTTGTATAATCTAGTTTTGGGATTTTTAGAAATATTTCCAGAATTACAAGGACTGTAGAATGCACTGGGGTAGCACAGATGCATAGGTAAATATTATGCAACTCACTACAAGCAGTGTCATATTGAATTAATTCAGCTGTTCTGAGRTTCTGCTTGGGTACCGGTAAAATTGGTCTTGGAAAGAAACTGAGAACTAAAAATAAACTTGCTTCCTAGCCAGACAAAAATGACTTTAAATGAATCAATCTCACCGATGATGTGAGACATGTCAGGTACAGAGTTTAAAACGACAGGTCGMGTTGCTATTTCAGGTTTGCTGGAAGCCGAGCTTCGGGTCAGGAGCAGGTTCAAAATAGTGTGAGGTAGAACTGTGGCAACTGCTGTTCCTGAGTCGTTGCAAACAGTGTCATTCACGCTGTTTCCAGGAACAGCCACCGATTTACAACTGCAAGAAACAAAAAGAGAAGTTAGGAAAGAAAGCAACCCTGTGCACAGTTAAGGTTGCTATTAGACAGAAACACTGGCTTACACTGTATGTGGTRTACAGCTGGTATCGTAAGATTCCTCATGTGAAAAAGTGCCAGGAGGACAAGGTTTACATTCTGTATCTGTGCTGTCTGTCCCTTTAAACAAATAGAAAAACTCCAGTTAGTCATCTAGTGAGAAACAAGAATGAATAATCAAGGTCTGCGGTACAGATCCTGGAAGTGATACAGAGGCAGTATACAAAATACAGACAGTCTTTAACTGTCACAGAAGAGATTAATTTGAAACACCCAACCCAAACAGAAATCAGAAGATTAATCGGCTGTTAGTTTGGTGCCCTTGATAGTCAGTCTTTTTCAAAGACTCTAAAAATTCACCGAAAGGTTAAAATGTGATACGGCAGACAGGGGTGAGCTTTTTCACTTCTCCCTGACAGGCTGACAGCTATTCCATTGTGTCTGAGTTCTGTATCTTTTCAAATGATTCTTAATTTCTTAAAAATATTCAGTGTTCCACCTCTTTGAATATTATTTATCATCTTGAGACAGCTACATTATCACAGTGGTGACTTTCACTATCTAATAAAGACAGGTCAATTCTGTAGGACAGCATAGAGTCATCATTACTTACCGTAACCAAAATTCAACTTGAAGCCCCGTTTCAAGGATTTAAACAGGAATTAAGTGGTCTTTAGTCTGAGTCACTTGTATGGAAGAAATCACAGGGTAGAGCAAAACGAACGAAGATTAAGTTGATTTGGGAACTTTATGATATATGGTAGTAATAGATTGCAAAATGTTGTCCCTTTGGATATGCCTCTTGAGAATACTGTTGCTCTAGTTACTGTCTACTTGCTAAGATAATGCTTGCACTAAAAAGAATGCGTAACTGTAGGGAATTAAAAGACAATATACCTGTAATTTACTGAGTTGGAGGCAGATTCAGAAATATTTATGGACTATTAATGCAAAAAATAACCCTCTTCATACAGTAAAAATATTTTGCGTGTAGAGTGTTCAGAATTAAATTACCTCTTCTGGAAACTCGGTAACCTTTTCCACATTTTTTATGCACTTCACATATTTTGCAGTACTCGTATATTTTTGAAATGCAGTACTCATTGGGTGGGCAGCTACAGATTCTGTCCTGTGACTTAGTGCATGTTTGATTCTGCACAAATCCTGTTTTTAAAACAAGAATAAAGCAAGATGTCATTAGCAACATTTAAAATCATAGCCTGCAATGTTTCAAGTGAATATGAGGTGATGTTCACATACCACAAACTGAAGACAATTTTGCAGCTTCTGGCTAGTATACCATCATAAAACAAATATGTTATATGCCCCAAGATCTAAATTTTCAGAAGTTTCCTCTCTCTCTAGGAAAGGAGAAATTTGCATCTGTAGAATTCACACTTGAAACTCTACCTGCAGTTGCATTGTATTGTATCATAACCATAAATACACACATTTGTGTTACCTGTGCTCATTACTGCAGTATCTGGGGGTCATTACTAAGATTTGTAGTCTGTGCAGATAATGCAACTGTATTTAAAGCGATTGGAGATCTTACTACAGATATTTTCATACTGTAATTAACCAGCTTTGTAGGATTATCTATTTAGATGAGATCAAAAGTCCTTTGAACAACTTAGACTGTATCCTTAAAACTTAATTGCTAGTGAGTCAAGTAGATAATTTTCTACACTGGTTTCCATTAGAAATGATGGGCAACAGTATGACTGAATTTGTTAATGCTCGTGCTCTACTAGCCCAATGTACAGATGTTGGTACAATGTACTACTCTATATACTGTTAAGCTGCTTTAACGAACTGAACCAGCGTGCTCTCACTGACTGTGCTGCTTTGCAAAAGAAATAAAAACAACATMGGAATATCACAACTGGTGTTTGCTGCTGTCAGTTCAGCAGACAAATGGAGGAATAACTGGATGCTGGAAATGTAATAATCCATTTACCCCTGTGCAAGTCAGGTCTTAAGCTCCCTTGGCTGGAGAATGTAAGCAGGAAGTTATTCTACTGATGACATTTGTACCTATTTTAGTGATGCAGTGCCTTTGTTTCCAAGAATATAAGATCAGTGTCACATTTTTAGGACTTAGAAAGAAAAAGGGGCAGGGCCCCCTGCCAGACTTTTCCCTGATTCTTTTCCCCAAATCTTATGAGTACCAAAAGCACGAGAATGGGACTATACAAGKGATAGACAAAACCTCCTAGTTTTCTTAGGAGAAAAGACTAGGTTAAGCCAAGCCCACGCTTTGAGCAGGCTGTTAAAGTCACAAATGCCTCTTTAATAATTCAAGCCTACCTTTCCTGCAGGGTGGTGAGCAGGCAAAGCACTGAGGAGACCGATTCCAGATTGCTGTATACGTGTTAGGTCTACAGGGACTGCACTTTGTGTCCACACTGTGACTGCAGCTCTCTGTCTTATATTGACCTATTAAAAAAAACACAAAACGAAACAGAGAAAGCATCTCACTGGAAAAGATCACTAGGAATTGTTCAAGGTAAGTTTCATTCTTAGCTGTAGAAATCCTTTCCCTTCACTGCCACTGTCAGATTGGTAATGTATACCAAGCAAGTATTGATTTAAATGACTGCATGTATATATACAGGGAAACTCTGACTTCTTTTCTGTTATTCGTGTTTGACCCCTTTTCCTACATTCAGTTCAGWGAATTCCAGCCATGTTCAAAACAAGGCGGCCTCAATCCTGAACAAAACCCCTCAGCATGTACTTAGATGCAGCTACATAAAGTAGAGTACATAAACCAAACTTCTTATCCTCGCAGAAGCTGCGTTTTGTGGTGAAACACAGGATGGTGTTTCAAGCTGAAAGTCAGGCACGTGCTAGAATGATGTGTCTGGGTGAGGCCCTTACTACCTTTACAAGCAGCAAGTGAAGAAAGCATAATAAAGTATTACCACAAACAGACCTGAACTAGAACTTCACCAGTTTTCACTACTGAAGGGACATGAGCTCACTCTTTTTCCTTCACCTCTTCAGCCAGCCCTAACATCATCAGCCAGCCCTAACAGATCAAAGCAATGAGTTTCTGAAGCTACTACCATTCCAGACAAAATCAAAAGCTATCAAAGGTAGTTTCTCCAATGCTTCTCACCAACAATAGAGTTCAGTGCAGTGGTGGGAATAAGTAAATATGAGCTCCAACATACCCATTTTGGAGAAAAGAAAACACCTCAGTTGCCATTTCCCCCTTGCTTGAAAGGAGGAAGAAGATAAAAGTCAATGTCTCATATCCTGTACAGAAATATCCTGGCAAATATACTCAGAAAGCAGGAGTAACACTGAGAAAGCCTTTGGAGCTGCTTGGAGAATCTCTGTTCTCTGAAAGAAGGGGCCCTGGAGGTGAGCCAAAGAAACTATTTCCAAAGACTTTGTTTTCCCTTGTACTCACTTGAACCTTAAAATTCTGCCTCCCACACCCTGCTAATGATTTAGGCTTCAATTTTTGACAAATTATGGTAAAAAAATTCGAATTTATAATAACAAAAATGAAGATTTTAGACTTCGTACAACTTGTTGCCCAGAGTTTGTTATTCTGAAAAATTAAAATTAAGGAGAAATAGACTGAACAGTACATACCACAACAGAAAAAGTTTTTACCTATGAATTATCATATTTCATCTGTTGTGTTTTTAACAAAGGAAGCCTGACAGATCTATCTAGACATTTTCGGTTAATTCAAGCAACTGTGGCTGCTTCAGCATATACTGATTTCCTGCTTCAATTTCCGGATCTCTCTGACAGGAACTCAGCATTTATGGAGACAAATTTTGTTTGCTCAGCATGTAATGAGACAAGTAGGCAGTTTTTTGCTGTGTCTAATGTAATAATATAATGACAACTTATTGCAAAAACCTCTATTATTAAAATACCCAAATGGCATTACTACCCCCCAAAAAAACCCAAACCCACACCCCCAYCTTTCTGCAGTCAACAACTTTTGCTAATAAAAGATCGCTAATAATTATCACTGGAGTGTAAGACATGACACCTGAAAGCAGACAGTTTCTGTAGTCCTGTACCCAGTCTCCGATGGTGGTCTGCAGTGTCTGATTTACAGGAAAAGACAACAAAACTCCCTCAATGAGCAATTATAGATTAACCTGTCCACTGGAAAGCCCCTTATATAAGTGATATTATTGAAGTACAGAAACTAAGCTCTGCCTCATGCCCTGTTTTACAATATATTTGTTACTAGTGGGCTTGGATCTGTCTAATTTTGTAATTCTAATTTTTGTAATTCCCTTTGTTGCTCCCTCCCCCAAATGTTGACTTAAAAATACTTTAATCAAAACACCATGCAAAGCTGTGTTTACAAGAGCTCAGCACAAAGCTGTGCTTACAGGAGCTCAGCAGCCTACCTCCTGATAATCCCCAGCCAGGTTAACCTTGTAACAGAATTCCAATTCTGATGAACAGTGTGTCTCTTTTGCAGATATTTTTACAGTCACAGCGTTTTATCATCTTCCAGCTAGACAACAGTAAAAATTTGATGCTCTTAAGATGTATAAATAATCAAAACGTACTGTGCTCATCTGAAAATTGACTGAATTTGGCTGTATAAAGTAATGGTTTGAATTATAACCTACCTGGAGGGCACTGGCTGCAACATTTATTAAGTCCTTCTTCATAGAATTCAGTGCTGGGATCTTTGCATTGTGCAAACTGTGGTGTATAAGGCAATGAATATTCCTAGGAGAAATTAAAGGACAATCATGAGTCACAAGTCCACTCTGACCCTAGAGTAGAGATTCAAAAGACACAAACACTTAAAGATCAGTGCAATTATAACCACCTTCCTTTCCAAGACACTGATGTAGGCCTGGTGAAACAGAAGGCAGCAGATGCCAAAAAGTTGAAGGAGAATGCACAGCTTACAAGGTACTTGAGGCCATTTCGAGGTTCCTCTGTTTTTCAAAGATCTGTCACCGTGAACAAAGTGATTTCTCCAGGTTTTATGTTCAAAAGAATGCAATGGAACTATGGGATTAGCATCACACCTGGTCACTACTGCATCCCCTAAACCAAAGGGCTAAGTACCTATTCTCAGTGTCCATGATTCAACCAACCTTTGACAAAATGCCAGTGAAACCTAAATTCTTCCCTGTGGGTCTGCGGGGAGAAGCATTTTCTGCCAAGTGGCTATGTTAAAAATGATTCTTTCTTACTTAGTAGGTCTACTCCCTATACACATTTATAGCCCTATCTGAAAACTAGAAGATTGACTTTGCCACTTACTAATTCCCTCGGGCCTCCGGAGCCGGTGGAAGAGGGAGCTGTGGGTCTAGCACTACTGCAGTGTTTGAAGGGATCTTTCTGTTTCCATCAGTGGGTGCAAAGGACACAGGACACGGAGTTCAACTCTCTACCGTGCTCATGTTCATTATGCCCCGCTTACACCCATGTAATACCCAGGCAAGATAACACSTCCCTTCAGTCAAAGAACCTGTTCTATTAGAACCGTTTCACCAAAGGAAAGGAAAAACGGCTTTTATCACTCCAGATACTTTGTGATTCCTTTCTGAATGAGAAAGGCCTTGATGTTTTGAAAACAATGTCTCCAAARACTGCACGGCTGCTTCTGAAAAGGAGAAACTAGCTACAAGACTTAAATAAAAATAAAAAACCTACCTGGTGTGGCAGGTCAAATGCATAAGAAACAGACATGAAATACAGTCAGTGTACCTAATTTTCAGCTCATACTAATCAACACAGCTCACTGACTTCAATGAACAAGTGTCAAAATATTTGAGGATCTGCCGTCTGTTTTCAAAGGGAAAAATATACTCACTCAGAAGAAAAAGGCTAATGTTAGGTAGTACAAGCGTAGGAGTTTCCTGCTAGATCAGAAAGACGCTGTTCAAAAAGTATATGACACTGCTCAATTTTCTGCAGTCTGAAGAGAYTGCTCCATGTATAATCTACACACATTTAGAGAAGTACTTTAAAAGTGTTATTAAAAAGAGAAATCAAAACAGGAACAAGCTCTTTGGAGGCCGGTAATGAAAATATCCTTCCTCCTTACTGAAAAAACACGTTGATTATCTATTGTGTCTTCACATTACTGACAAAGTAGACTAATGCTTCCCACTCTCAACAATTACTTAAAGGAAACCCAATGTTTTCTTATGCAGCTTGTTGAAACATTTTACCTCTTATCTAGCTGTATATCAGAAACAGGATTTCACCCATCTACTCAATGGTCAGTGTCAAAAAGAACCTTTCCTGAGAATGTGAAGGCAGAGAAAGGCCTTCTTGAATTTCAATATTCATCCCAGAAAAGAAAAAAGGAAAGCAAAYGATTTAAGTAGAAGTTTCACTGCTCCTATTTAAAACACTGTGAAAGCTGGTAACACTGACCAGACAACTCTGATCTCTTCTGATCAGTCAGTTGAGTTAAAGACTCAAAACCCGGGAGAYGGGGACGGGTTTCACCAATACCAGCCCCATTTTCTCACAGCCAGATCAACGAGAAACAGCCAAGTTGCAAACTGAAGAACAAACTTGTAAAGATGCTTTTAACAGGCTAGAAACTGTGATGGGGTGGGGAAGGACGACCAAAAAAAAAARATCATTCTCTTTCTTAAACACTAGATCAGGTGAAGTAAGAAACAGCTGCTGAGCACAAGCTGCATTTTTCAAATTCTGCTCTTTGTCTTTTGATGAGAAGAAAGCCAGGTTTGCAGGAACCATGCTGCAGCCTCAAACATCTCCAAAATCTACTTTGGCCTCCATTTTTGCTTTCCAGTTAAGAAGGCTTATGTAGAGGGGGCTTGCACAAGGATTGAAGACTTTGAAGCAGAACCAGGAGGCTGGCTTCAGCATTATCAGTTTCATCATTATTAATGAGAATAATAACCGTAATAATGCAAAAAGAAAAACAAGGCTTTTCAGTATCTTCTAGGTTCAGTAATAACTGCTAATGCTGGACTTGGTATTATACCCTCAGAGGATGGGCAACGATAAACCATACCATTTGCAAATGTGAGCTGACACTAAAATCTGATGAAGGAGAAGAAAAGGGCTCTGCTTTCAAAAATATTTTTTAAGTTACTTTCTTGTTTATTAAAAGAAGAAAGATCAAGTGTTGTCATCACATTTTTGTAGTCACTATGATCAACTTCATTAAAACAAGCACTTGGGAGTCTTTTTAAAACATAGAACTTCACTGCAGGAGCAAATGCAGGAAAGAAAAAAAGGGGAGAAATACAATAAACGGCATCACAAATTATCCTGCCAGGCTTCCTGGCAAAAAAACTTTCTTATCTCATCCTCTGCATTGCCTGTTGTAAATACTGCCCTAAGAGTTAAAGACACAGGAAAACCTGTTGGTTGATGGGTTCACATCTACTTCTCTTAAGCTGTGCTTGAAAGGATATGCCTACTGTCTGATACAATCTCCCTGAAATGTTATCTGATGAGCTGTGGCTCTCAATGACATACAATCGACAATTTCTTGCCAACTGTCCTCAAAGAACATTATGGGAAACTAAAAGGGACTTGTAACTCACTTAGATACAATTTATATACACACATGAGCTCAGCTTTGTTTGCCCTGGAAGGATGCCATTAATTTTAGTAGTTACTTCCAATGTAAACTAGATTAATCAAAGCTATCAAGGCCAGCAGTCAAATCCCCTACTATGCCAGACGAAGTGTAGGCCTCTTACTAGGTATAAAACTCTCCTGGATTTCTTGGCTACAAGACGACCCCACTTTTTCTAGCTGTCCCACCAATTTTAAAGTCTGAGTTGGGCAGTACAATATTTGCTGCCCAAAACAAAACCCTCCGGCATCCAGATCCATTGGCTACTTTGGGCTGAAAGACTGATGAGAAGGGGCCAGATTCTATGCCACAATCTTTACATTTYGTTACTGTTTGTATCTCTCGTAAGTCCTTATTTTGTCTTCTGCTTTTACTGTGATTCAGTGTTCTGCAAGCAGATTTTGTGAAGGAAAACTAACCTCATGCTGCATCTTTTGCATTATAGCCTTAGAACTTCTCACATGAGATAGTAGTGTCTAATGGCAGCAGACTTTTAAGATACTTATAGGGACAAAATGAAGACTTTGGAAGACTTCATTGAATTTGACAGGTAGAAGTAAAATGCCCCATCTATCTAGCAGCAGAGGCACAAACATTATTAAACATGAAATTTAGTCTAGCTTTATGCACATAAATCAAATTACACAATATATTTTGGCATAGAAATGGGTAAACTATGCTTGCCTTTGACTACACAACTCACTGGGGAGATTTTTGCAATGCCTTTGTATTAAGCAATAACTAAGAAGTTACATACAAAACGTCAATGACTCAAGACTCTCTCTCCAGCGTCCTTGCATTGTTTGAATCATTTTCCCGTCTGCACCACAGACACCCAGTAGATGGGTGATCGAATTTGTCACTGGAGAGGAGTGGGCTGACAGCAGCCTCCCCACCAACTKAGAGGTTAGTACAGACTCTTCTAAATACACATGCACAAGCACAATTGTTTTCAAGATTCCCTATACCCTACCCACTGGAAGATAAAACTAGCGGAGACCGTGCCTGTATCTCCTGATTTTCAGGCCTGCAGCTGTATCTGTGCTGTGTGGAGCAGCACTAGTGAAGGGAAAGGGCCTGCGGGCTGTGCCCTCCCGTGCAGTCGTACGGAGGCCAACCACAGCTGGGACCCTGATGTCTGTACCAGAGCTGAGCCCCGGTCATGAACTACAAAACAAGATCTGGATTTGGACTTCTTCAAAATTAGAAGGGCTCGATCCAATGCACCAACCTGGCTCTGCCTATTGCTGAGGAAGTCCAGGTCTCAACTACTCACTGCACGTCACAATGTAATGCATTCAGTATGTGCTGAATATTAATTATAATGCCATGTGCTGAATATTAATTATAATGAACATAATTTCCTTTAATTCCTGCCTTACAGCTTGTTCCTGTATTCTTGGACTTCATGCGTAATTAAAATTAAGTATCTTCAATAATAGAAATAAAACATGCTAATATAATGGATGAATATAAATATATGAATCCATTCACATAACATTCATTTTCACTCAAGGAGGCCATTTAAACAAGATACTTCAGCATACATTTTAATCCTAATTCACATGTCTACATTTTTATTGGTCTCCTTTTCATACAGTTTCCTTCTTCAAACTCAAGCTGTCAAACAAAGGAGTCTGAACAGGTACTACATCTGGCGTATAACGTTCTTTACGCATATGAAACCACAATGAAGTCACCAAGGACTCTGACGTAAAAATCTGTTGCTATGGAAAGGACTTGAGGTAAAGAGATAATGTTTGCTGAGCTACCAAACCTGCTGAAGACAGGAAAAAACAGAATTCTGTTTAAAATACTTAAACTGGTCATTTGCAAAAATAATTCTGTTGAAGATTACTTATCAGATAACAGCAAGTTTTATCAAAATCAGCTGGAGTTGTATCAGGCTGTACCAACTATACTCAAACCATAAAGCTGCTTTTAAAGCTGCTTTCCTGCAAATATCTCTCTAAGATTATGGGTCCATTATGTGAATTGTTCTCCCCTCCTATATTGTACTTCACTTCTGTAAAGCAGGAGTCCTTGCATAGCCACAAACAGATGTACAACTCCACGTTCCCCCTCCCTGAGAAAACAGTATCTTTTCGCTTACTGTTAGAGGTTCTACTTCATTGCCACTCACCACCATAATATGAAAACATTATCCCAGAATGAGATGGCAGGAGGCTGCGCAGAATATGGAAGCTATGTGGAAAGTGAAGCTACTCAGGCGAACAAGGACTGAAAGCAAGAGGAATAACAGATTGCAGGCCTGAGRGGCAGGAAGGCAGGTTGTATCCTCATCACTTGTCAGAGAAGGGCAGGTGATGAGCAAGCTCCCAAGAAAGGATCAGCAAGTCAGGATTTGGCCACATTCGGTTTGACCTTACGTGGAGACATCCTGGAAGATGCACCTAAGGGAGACAGGGTGATACCTAGCCTTGAGAGCAGAGCAGGGAAGCAGAAGCTATGTGAGCCCCATGTGTAAAGATGGCAGATGAAGAACCTTCCCAAGATGCCCCAGGTGTACCAGCCAAAAACACTGCCAGAGGGGATAATTGTCTTCTACCTAGGCCAAATGCCAGAACTKACATTTTTCTATTATTTTGAAACAAGTAATTTTCTTGGAATGGTGTTGCTTGTATCACAGATGGCTTTTGCAATGCTCTGTTAAGACTTTCAGCCATCAAGAACTTTGATGCAACAACCACAAGTGTGGATGTGTACAACAGCAAAGCTGCAGGTCACCCACAGCCCTCCTAGCTCTGACCATCAAAAAGCAGGGACATCTGAGCAGTCTGCTCAGTTTTATGTCAGGATTTTTCCACGAGATCTCATTTATGCTCATCCTTTTGCAGTTCAGAGTACGTGAGTGGTTATCAACACACCTTCCAGGTACCAGCAGCATTCCCCTACAACCAGTCGGGCAGAGGATGACCTTCTCTGCACCCATCAGCAACTATGCTGCAGAGCACAGACTACGCTGCTTTGCAAAGGACAGTTACTTAGGTTTGAGGCTACTGAGAAAGTTTCTATTAAAAGTATCTGGTGACTGAGTTGTTCAGAATGGCAAAAATTATGTTCAGTTCCTGTGAGTAACACAGGGACTTAGGCTAGAGTCTTTCAGATAATTTCAGCCGAATGAGAAAAAACAAGAAAAAGTGTCACTCAAGAACTATTGCTTTGCCAGTTTCTCTCCCTCAAAACCAAAATAAGTTTTCTTTAACTGATCACTTTTTAAAATTGATATAACAGTTTTTTTCCAGCTCTGTGGCAGATGTGGTATTTCTGAAACTACTGGTTTTGTTTTTCTAATTTATAAGTGGACATTTCTTTGGTTTGCCACAATGCAGAAATTGATGCTGAACATTTCCTTCATTATTTCCATTATTATGTTTAGGACATGTTTAGGGTGAGAGGGGAGTTCATTCCTCTTCAATCAAAGCCCTTTGTTCAGCAAGAAGCATGACAAAACGTTACACTTACATTTTGGTGATAAGGTCTGCTACAATTCTGAGACTCTCCCTTCTTTACCTGCTCTACCCTATCCACTCCAAGGTGTTCAGTGAATCAGGTTCAAAATACTATCATCTTGCAAACCAGGGCTGAATTCAAAATGAATGAGAAGCAGTTAAAAAATTAATTTAATGTATTATCAACCTACTATAGCACCCAGTACTCCTTAAAAGACCACTGTGTAATTCCAGGTTCAATATACATTCCAACATCCTCACCTAGTTTCACTGAACCTTTGTCTTATCAAGGCTAAATCAATATGATTAAATAAACATGGAAATAACATGCACATCCCATGAAAAAGCAATGACCTGGACATCTCAGCAGCATTTCCATATTTATCTTCACAATCCAGGACACTTCAAAATCAGATAGAAAAATGCTATCAATATAGCAGTACAGCATACACACAATCAAAGTCAAATAATCCCATCAAGCTCTCTGGTTTAAACAGTTAAAAGCATTCATTGCCAAATAGTGGTACAGCTGGATATAAAAGAGAACAGTCACAGCTGCATCACGTCAGGTCTTAGATGCAAATTAAAGGGCTTTTCTATGTAAATAGGGAATAGTTTTAGGGATCCAACAGAGCACAAGCAGCTCCTCCTGTTAAACAACGGTGTAAAACACGTGCAGATTTACACTCTGCACTTGCCAGGACACTCACAGTTTTTGCAAATATTCAAACAAGCCTGAAAAATCAACCCATTTCCAATGAAAATCCAGGAAAAACGGTTAGTCATTGTTTCGGGAAGCCATGAAAYAACAACGACAGAGCCAAAGGGAGCAGGATGAGCTTTAAAGAAGTCTTAAGAGCGGGATGTGAGGCTCCTGTAGAGATCACACTGAGTTCAGTACAAGCAGAGGGAGACGGATAACCCAAGGGACTGCAAGCACAAGGGCAAAGCGATGCCCCCTTGCATTACACCCCCGCAAGCACAAGGGCAAAGCGATGCCCCCTTGCATTACACC
>JASVER010000040.1:6378535-6406621 GCA_030449065.1 Oceanodroma leucorhoa | reverse complement strand
GCAAGCACAAGGGCAAAGCGATGCCCCCTTGCATTACACCCCCGCAAGCACAAGGGCAAAGCGATGCCCCCTTGCATTACACCTCGCACGACACCAGGCGCACTCCCGCTCTGCAACCGTTACAACCCTACGAGCCGCTCGGTACGGCAGAGCGGCGGGCAGGCCCCCCGCCTGCCCCCGGCAGGGCTCCCCGCCGCCCCGCACTCACCCGGCCGCCCGCGTGGTGGAGGAGCGCGGCCAACAGCGCCCAGCGCGGCCCCATCCCGCCGCCGAGTGCGGCCGGCGGCAGCGCGGGGCGGGGCGGAGCTGGCGGCGGCCCCGGCCGGGGGGCACCGCCCCGGGGCGGGCGGCAGCGGGGCCGGGGGGGCTGCGGGGCAGCGCGGAGCGGGCTCCGGTGCGAGCCTGAGCGCGGTGCCGCGGGTGAAGCGGCGGTGCGGGCGGCTGGCCGGACATAAAAGTCACTTCAAGTATCTCAGCAGAGACCCTCAGCGTGTCTAAAGGGTCTCTTTAGTCGTATTTATGCTCCAAAATATGAACTTACCTTTTGCAGCATTCCGGCATTTATGAATAGCCACCGTACCACCGCACCGTGTGCACTCACGTCTCGTACGCGCTGCCGGGACGGTATAGAGAGACCTTAATGTAAATTCAGACCTGCTCTGCTCTTGAGAAGAACTCCAGTCGACTAAGAGCTTTGTAAGTTTTGAACAGCTCTCTTGCAAAAATATTTTTTCTGCAACTGATAGATGTACTGAAATTATCAACAATGAAACATTTACATCTCAGACAAGAAAAGTGTGGCTATGGCTTAAAATCCACGTAATTTTTAATTCAAAGATTACCAGCATTATTAAACTATAATACGTCTAGCAGGTTGCAACGCATATGATTCATCTGGAAAGCTGTTCCAGGAAAAAAAAAAGATTAATTTATATACAGAGCTGAAATATACAATTAGTCATCATTACAGAACATCCTTTAACAATCACAGCCAGGTGAACATGGTTATTCACAGTTTGTGGATACACAAATTGGTGTTCTCTAAAATGAAACAGAGGTTCCTGTATTTTTCTAGAATGAAGTGTATGCACTGGAAAACAGTGAACTACCCTGACTGGAAGTGAGGAAAGGGTGACCAGTATTTGTCCTACACAGTTTTTTCTTCTTCCTTGCATTACTGTTTTATGTCAGTACTTGGTGACTTGACCTTCTGTTGCACCACAAGCACTTAAACCAAAAAATGTTAATTCTGTTTCGTTCTTCACCTCACATAACTGCCACTGACATGGCAATACTGATAGACAAAAGAAATTTTGATCTGAGCATTCAGAGCAGCTTACCTTCTGAATGAAACAAAACAAGTACAAACACAGAAGTACAGAGAAAGGATTCACTAATCGCCTCTCTTGCAAGACTCAGCAGACGAACTAAAATATACAGTGGCAGCAGTTGTTTTTAGAAATTATTTTATGTTCTGGACTTGCAGAGAAGAGTGGAATTCAGGAAGTAAATACTGGAACTAACAACACTTGAAATTACAACCAGTTTTCAAATGTACTACAGGTAGATTATCCACTGATGAAAGTCAGTGACTAGATCCCATAATGCTGAGATTCTCCCACTTCATCTCTGGGGCTGTGGTTCCAGGAAAGTATGAATTTCTCTGGATTTATTTCTTCAATCAAAAAATCTTTATAACATACCTTCCCTTATATTATGAGGCTTAATGGATAAACAAGATCTAGTGGACCTACTACATGGAGATTTTCAAAAAGCCTTTGATGAGGTTCCACACATAAGGTGGTGGAAAAACAAAGTTGTCACAGGATTGGAGGAAAGGTCATTTTATGGATTTGCTAAAAGGTTACAGGATACAAGAGTTATGGCTGTTTAAAAGGCAGGAAGGAAAGAGCACCGCATAATGGTAATTTTTCAGGATAGAGAACAGTTAGCAATGGGGATTGGTGGGGCCAGTTCTACTCAGTATCTTCATCAATGATCTGGAGAAAAGAGCGCCCAGACAGTGAAGGCAACACTAAACTTCCCCAGGTAGTTACATGACATACAGAAGGCAAATAAAGCCAGAAGGAGCTCATAAAAAGGTGGCAAATGAGCTTCTAAATAGATAAACACAAGGCAATACATTTAGGGAAGAATAATCTAAACGAGGCATACGTGGTGCTGAACYGGCATCTGGCAGCTATCACTCAGAAAAGCCATCTTGGAGTCATCCTTGGTGGTTCTCTGAAATCATCTGCTTAGTGTGCAGGGGCAGCCAAAAAAAAGCAAACAAAATGGTGGGCATCATCTAGAGAGGTATTGAGAACAAAATAGAAAGTATCATTTTGCCGCTATTTAAAACCTTGGCCCACCMCTCTTCTTCAGTGCAGTGTGTGGTTCTGGCCTCCAGATGTCCAAAAGAATGTAGTGAAGTTAGAAAAGATGTGGAAGAGGTCAACTAAAATGACCAAGGCAGTGGAGCATCTAACTTATATGAGAAATATAAAAAGATGGGAACTCAGCTTGGAGGCTGAGGAGGATACAATCAAGAATTGTAAAAGCAACTCAGCATTGCACTAGATTCTGTAATACAAGAACTAGTGGCACTCACTGAAATAAGTAAGAGGTCAGTTTAAAAGTGGTAAAAGTACTTCTTTACACAGTGAACGGTAACTATCTGCAATCTCTTGCCAGAGGAGCTTATGGAGGCAGATCGTATCAGGAAATTCAGAAGAGAGAAGAAAAATTAATGGCAATATGAATGAATACTAAAGGCTGGGACAAATTCTTTAACATCCGTAATCCAATTGCAGCTGGTGCTGCAGAACTATGGGGAATACTAACAGCAAATATTAACCAGGCTTATGTGCTCTTCCTAAATAACATCTCTTACTGCAACTGTCAGAGATAAAATGTTGGGCTCCTACTAATAGTCTGGCCCAAGAAGGTGTTTTTTATGCCCTTATGTTCCTTTTGTGTGTTCTAAGACAAAAGACACTGAGGTTGCACAGCTGTTATTACAGCACTCTGTCCAGGGTAAAACTACAAAACAAGTAATTGTTTTTGTGGTTCCTTTTTTTGACTATTAAGGCACACTTTGTCATCTTGCTCATTTTCCATTGCCCTGTGCGAAAACATAGTCAGCACTATTACATTTACAGTTCTCAAACAAGCAGCATGAAAGATTGAGAAATAGCATAACACAAGCCAGTTGACCACAAAATGGATTTTTTTTTAAAGAATAGATATGCAAGTCAGTGTCACCCTGATGATTATGAGCAATTCTAAAACAAGCAGATATTAACAGTGTTATAGGAAATAACTGCTGTGCCTGTTTTTCAGGCCTTTCTTTTTGTAGAAAACTAGTTTATTTTCTTCTTTTCCCTTTTCACAGACTCCACACTGGGCTAAACCCATAGTTGATCCAACATCCAAATGTTCAGCCAGTTTAGCTTCCATCAGAAGAGGCCATTTGTACACTTACTGATGATTTGAAGTAGTCAAAAAACATGAATCAGACTTCAAAAATTAGAAGGAATGGCCTAAAGTACAGCAGACTTCAATTAGTTCTATTTGCCGTCTGTTTTCTGAGTCTGTGTGATACCTTTTGATCCTATTTCCTCAAGAAACAAAATGTCCACAAACTTCAGAGTTCTGTTTGTGTTAGGAAAAACTGAAATTGTCATTACTTTTGTTCAAGAGTTGAGGCCTTAAGAAAAATACCAGATGTTGCAAAATATATGACAAAATTGGAAGTACTGGTAATACTGGAATAGAAACAACATATGAAACGTGGCTGGGTCTCAAGCTTAACTCGGAATTCTGGACAGAATTTTCATAGCTAATGGAAGTAATCAGACAGTAGTCTGGCAAAAAAGGACCTGGGGGTGCTGGTTGACAACCGGCTGAACATGAGCCGGCAGTGTGCCCGGGTGGCCAAGAAGGCCAACGGCATCCTGGCCTGTGTCAGGAATAGTGTGGCCAGCAGGAGCAGGGAGGKGATCGTGCCCCTGTACTCGGCACTGGTGAGGCCGCACCTCGAATACTGTGTTCAGTTTTGGGCCCCTCATTACAAGAAGGACATTGAGGTGCTGGAGCGTGTCCAGAGAAGGGCAACGAGGCTGGTGAAGGGTCTGGAGCACAGGTCTGATGAGGAGCGGCTGAGGGAGCTGGGGGTGTTTAGCCTGGAGAAGAGGAGGCTGAGGGGAGACCTTATCGCTCTCTACAACTCCCTGAAAGGAGGCTGTAGAGAGGCGGGTGTTGGTCTCTTCTCACAAGTAACTAGTGATAGACAAGAGGAAATGGCCTCAAGTTGCACCAGGGGAGGTTTAGATTGGACATTAGGAAAAATTTCTTCACCGAAACGGTAGTCAGGCATTGGAACAGGCTGCCCAGGGAAGTGGTGGAGTCACCAACGCTGGAGACATTCAAAAAACGTGTGGATGTGGCACTTCGGGACATGGTTTAGTGGGCATGGTGGTGTTGGGTCAACGATTGGACTTGATGATCTTAGAGGTCTTTTCCAACCTTAATGATTCTATGATTCTATATTTTCAATCCATTCCTTCATGCAGAGAAAGCAAGCTGTGAAACTTGAGTTGGCATCCAGATGTCCTCTGAATTTTGTAGCTTTGATTCAAATTTGTTTCCAGCATGATACTGGGAGAGAGAGGGAAAGAGAAATATTTGACGTCAGCTATGAAGGCCAACGGTTTGGATGATCCTCTCATGTGTTAGATTGTCCTGGTTTTGGCTGGGATAGAATTAATTTTCTTTCTAGTAGTTGGTATAGTGCTATGTTTTGGATTTAGTATAAGAAGAATGTTGATAACACACTAATGTTTTTAGTTGTTGCTAGGTAGTCTACTTTTCAAGGACTTTTCAGCTCACATGCTCTGTGAAGGCCACAAGAAGCTGGGAGGGAGCATAGCCGGGACAGCTAGGCCAGCGGGCCAATGAGGTATTCCATACCATATGATGTCATGCTCAGCATATAAGGCTGGGGGAAGAAGAAGGAAGTGGGGGACGTTCGGAGTGATGGTGCTTGTCTTCCCAAGTAACCGTTACGCGTGATGGAGCCCTGCTTTCCTGGGGATGGCTCAACACCTGCCTGCCCATGGGAAGTAGTGAAGGAATTCCTTGTTTTGCTTTGCTTGCGTGCGCAGCTTTTGTTTTCCCAATTAAACTGTCTTTATCTCAACCCACAAGTTTTCTCACTTTTACCCTTCCGATTCTCTCCCCCGTCCCACCCGGGGGAGAGTGAGTGAGCGGCTGTGTGGTGCTTAGTTGCCAGCTGGGCTTAAACCACGACATAGATGAAATAGGTTCTAGCACTTCTTGTTTGAACGTGTTTCAGTGTTTTACATGAGTTTTCAGATAATCTAAGGCACTATGTGTTTACCTCCCTCATCATAGATTCATGCTTAGTGTCACACTGGATGCTTCTGCAGCTTCACACATCTTCTCAGTGGGTTATCACTTTTCAGTGGCAGTGGTGGGGTGATGAAATTCCTTTCCCTCCTCTTCCACGGGAACCATTACATCATTCCCTGGAAAAGACTCTGTTTCCTGCTCTGGATAGTGCATTGCCAGTTCCTCTTCCATGTCTTCCTGGGCATCAACATTACTTTCACATCCTCTAGCAGCACAGTTCTTACCACTAGGCACTTCTGAAACGGACCCCACAATAACAGTGTCGGCCTTCATGATGTATATTTTTTCTGAGGAAGGAAAAAAATAGTGCTGAGCATAGTTAACAATCACTGCTGACCCTACAGATGGCTCCTTTTCATACAAAATTTTTATTTGGTACTCAGTTTTTCTCGCTGCCCCCCCTTCTTTTTTTAATCAGAGGCATGCAGATATGTGAAAACACAGAATCCACTAACCCACTAAAGCTTTTGAAATTCACACATTATGAGTTGCCTATTTCATTGTGTATTTATAAGGTGCTTTTAATTTTGAAATCAAAGCACTGAACATACTAAGTGATAAAGAAGGCCTGTACATTTTATACTACTGTCTGGTTTTGGACCACTGTCAAGGGGACTCTGGGCATTTTAGATCAAGTAGATCTAGCTCCCATGTGATGAAGCCACTGCGCTATAGCTAGGACTACAGGAGAAAGACAAATTAGAAAAGGCAGTGAGATATTCACAAGAGTCTGTTAGAAGAAGCAATTAACCGGGATCTGGGGAAGATAGATATGGAGAATCCAAGGTTTATGCTCCTGCTGTTTCAGGAAGCAGCAATACCTGCATTAAAAGCAGCCTTTGGGCAAGGATCAGCGCTGTACAGAAATTCTGGGTAATTATCTGGGGTCTTAGGACCAGCAAAGAAATTAGTTTCTTTCCAGTGGAGAATCAACTACAACATTTTCTGGGATAGACTTGAACCTTGTGTCCAACTTGTTGAGCCTACTCCTTTACAAAAGGTAAATAAGGCCTTTGCTATGGCTTGGACCACTACATTTTATTCAGAAGGATGCTGCAGATCAGGCACTGTAGGTTGTTGTTCAGAATTGCTTGGAGATATTTGGGTATGGTCAGTCAAATCATCACATTCATCCCAAGTCCATCACTCTCAGAAAAAACAGAAAGGGCATTTAGAAAGGAAAAGTCAGCTCTAGTAATACAAAAAAAACCCCTTCAAATGCCCTCAAAATTGGGTTTGGAAACATTGCCAGAATGTCTCATGCAGACTCTGTCTCAGTTAACAATTCTCCCCCTGTGAGCAAGCTTCCTTGTCTGACTTTATCTCCTACACTGTGCCATGGTCAAAGACTTTATGGGAACATATGGGAGACACATTTCAAGCTATTACTGTGAAACCAAGAGAAGAAAATGATAGCTTGAGACATGTGAAGTACAGCTCTCATTAAGTATTACAGCATCATTTTCCAGCTGATATATTTTGGATTTCAAATTTTTTTCTGCAAATTTACATCTTCTGGAACGAAAAAGAGGAAGAAGAGCAAAGCAGTTTTCTGTTAGGTTCATAAGTGACTAAGGCAAATGTGAAAATAAGAAAGCATTATATTTGAATGAATAGATATACCAGAATTTGTGTGTCAAAGGTTCTGGAGATTCAGCCCCAATCGTTGTTAGAAGCTTTGGACACTTTGCAGCTTACTAATAATCTCAGAAAGACATTACGTGCCCAAGGTTGAAAAACTGAAAAGGCAAGAGAAAAAAAAAAAAAAAGCAAGACTCACCAATTCGATTATTTGTGTGGTCTCTCACTCGAGAATCGATAGGGCAATCTGGGGCATTTCCATTGCTCTGTGTCACGTCAGTCAGACTCAGATCAGGACTATATGTTTTTTCTGTGCTGCAGACCAAGTTGTTGTTGGTTTCCAGAGGGAGGACTCTGTCAATTAACTCCTTCTCTTCTGGCCCACTGTCAGTAGTCAGTATGATCTTCTGCCAATACAAAGAGGAGAGTAGAAGGGGGGTGAATGTAAAAACAACACCGTGAAGATTGCAGTAGGTCTACAGAATCCTTATGTGGCAGCCAGAGTAACATAATGTACTTCATAGCATCACTGTCATAGAAAGTAAAAAAATTCTAAAGTGTTTCTTTGAACTAGGTTCCTGCATCACTTAAGGCCATATTTAAAAATAGCGTTTCTAAGCTAAATTCATGGATTTTTGATGATATTTGCAAGAATGTACCTCACTTCCACTGAAATCCAGTTTCCTGGACCTGCTTGGATGCTTTGGTGAATTCCACTGTCTTGTCTGCAATTTAGATGCTGATGAACCTTTGCAAATCCACCTATTTGTCATTTTGACTTTTTGCCACAAGTCTTATATTGTATGCTCTGTTGCAGAGTCTGCTATCCTGTAATATAGTGGCAGCTGCATTCTGGGGGCCTGAAGCTCAGTAGCACTTTTCAGCAAAGAGTATAAAATCAGTAAGAAAGAWAGATGCTGAAAGCAAGAATTTTAAGGGATTTGATCAGAAAGAACTTTAACAAGATTTTTTTCATATTTATTTGTGAGATAAGTATCAGAGGACAAACCTGTACAGATATGTAGTCATATGGTGACAGAGTCAAACAGTCAAAACTGAAAATATATGGTTTAACTTCCTCTTAGATTTTGCAAAGACCTACCACGCTCCTATGGAAGAACAAAATAAGCCAGAGGTTGAACTGGTTGAACTTCAAAATGGAATTGCCTCAGCGGAACCTCAGGTAGGAGAAACAAGCTCAGACTAGCTATTATATGAAGAATAAACTACAAACAGTCCTTTAAAAGAGGAGACAGAATCTGAGAGTGGCTAAAGGTCCTGCGTCACAGATTTCTGATGGTTCCTAGCTCTGTTTCTGTTTCCACAAAGTTGGAAAAAAACCCAAACAAACATAATAAGACGTTGAAATGTGCAGTTTAAAACTCTTGCTCATGTCTGACTCGCCATGAAGGCAAGAGTGGAAGCTCCCCACAACTCGGGGATTAGCACTGACACACTGAAATTATGATAGCTGATTGCAACCAGATTTATTAGAATAAGTAGTATCTTGTATGTGTGCAGATGTACAACACTTAAAAGCAAACTGATTTAAAAAAAAAAAGAACAGTCTATAGAGTGTTTTAGCAGATATGGACATTTAAAGATAACAAGCCTAATAAACTGAGACGACTCAAGAGGATGAAAGTTGCTATAATTTCACTGGGTGGGGGAATCAAACAGAACTGTGATGATTTCAGCAGCTGAGGAACTGCTTTCTGTTGGTACCATATTGACTGATATTCGTCTCGTTCATCTGCAAACTATACTGTTAAACTAGAAGCTGGTCCTGATGGAAAGTCTTCCAGACAAACAATACCCACTGGGTACCCGTATTACAGTCATGCCAAATCCTACAAAGAGGAAGACAGAAGAAGAGTACAAATCCCACTTGTGTGACTGAAGCAGTAAGATAAAATGGGACTGACAGACAAAGTTCTCCCAGAAGGTAGAAACGGCATGTTCATCTTGTGATTTTGGATCCTGTCCCATAGAATGCAACATGAATGGCGTAAGACCAAACCAAATACTCCCTTCACAAGCAAGATTGGCAGCATCGCATTATTTAACACCACATTAAACATAGCCCAAGACATGAAAGTAGCAAGTCCTAGTACATCTCATCGCTTCACCTAGAGGATCATGCATTGTAGAGGAAAGTCCAAACAAAAAGGCTGGCACTCTTTAAGAGGACATTTTAAAATATCATTATTTACATTAGAAGGGAAAGTGATCTGTTTTGGAATATTGTTCACACTTACTGCACATTTGTTCACTAGATCAGAACCTGCAATGGAAAGAGGAAAAATTATCAGAAGAAAGTTCACAGCAATCACAAGAATGTTAATATTTGGTGTGAAGTATCACCTAGCCATGTCCTAAACTACTCTACTGCCCAACCCACCTGCATTATGCTTTCTTTACCACTGAGGGCACACTTGCATGACACAGCTGAGGTGAGCCAGCAACGTGTTGCTGCCAAGACTGTGAGGTCCTGCCCTCCCCAAAGCCCTTGGTAGCCATCCCTATCGCGCTCCCCACACCACAACTGGTATTCATCTAATGAAATGATGAACTGATTAAACTCTCTAGATAAGCAGAAGACAGCCTTATTAAAAAAAAAAAGTAAAAAAAAAGTTAATAACTTTCTACTGGATTAACAAATTGGATCAGTTCATCGTGAATGAATATGATGAATATTAAGGGGATGGGATTTTATGCAAGGATGGAGGAAGGGAACACTGGGGAAAGAAGAGAGGTGGGAAGGAGGGAGTGTACAGCATCCTTCTGCAGTACCATGAAGCTAGATGGGCTCAGGCCTACTACCTAATTTCACCTTGACATGCAGCCACCTTTATTTTCAATGCATCAGCTCTATAAAGCTGCACAGTAACAGTTTCTATTGTGTGCGGCAAGTGAGGAAGCAAAAATTCCATTTTGAGAAAATTAAGCTGCACACAAGAGGTGTTAAATCGTATTCTTGAATAAATGAGTAGAAAAAGCTCTGATGTGTGGCGAGTAGGAGAATCTAACACAATGGAAGAGAACAGACCAGTCAATGGAAAGGGAAGCGCTGAGAGGGGATTAGTTAATTGGGCAAAATGTGTGTACTCTAGGGGATGTGTACAGGTTGCTATGGCTAACACCCCCTTTTTTTTGGAGCACGCCTCCCACATCCGAGCGCCCAGAAACCAACCGGGCGTTTTCCCGCACCGCTTCCCCGCGCCGACACGGCGCCCGCCCGCTCCGCTGCGGCGGGGAAAGAGCGCCGCCTAGCGGCTTGGCGCACCCGCAGCGCCACCTCCCCGCGCGGGACCGGCAGCAGGGCCGGCCGTTCGCGTGTCAGCGGGTGACACGCATTTCAGGTGGAAAAGTTCCACGTTTTGAATTAAAATTCCATAGAATAAAGTTCCATATTAAAACTATCCACTTATTCTTTAGACGTATGGATTACGATTCCCTGTCCATCAGTCACTCACCTTGAGATTTGAGCTCGGATTTGTGTGAAGTGACGGAATGCAGATGTGCTGATAAAAGAAACCATTCATTTAGCAAAACTCATCATGGAGTGTATAGGCTCTAACAGCTTTACCACACCCACAAGTCTACAACTAACCTACAAGGGGCACATCCTGCTTTCTATAAAAGAGGGAATGTGGTTCTGCAGGCACACCCCACATGTAACTCTAAGCAAAGCTAGAGGRTCAGTATTAGTAAAAATCACTCTTCCTCTCATGCTCAAAGTCCAACCCTATCCCAGGAACCAACAAATACTCACAAAACACTTCAGGTATCATTTAATATTAGTGTCTGTACTGAGAGAAGAAACCACTGGTTACCCTTTCCCCACCCAGCTTGTAGTACCTTCCTCCATAAATTCACAGCTGCTTCAATCTTTCTCTCATGTTCTCCAACACGCTGCATGAACAGCTTGCCTAGAACCCTTATCTGGCCCGCCTCCACCAGGCAGCAGTAAAYGTTCTCTTCCCCAGTGACCTCCACAAAATGTTGGGATATTTGAGTTCCCAGCTGGCATATACTTGGGAGATCAAACAGCATGCTACGTATTACAGCTTTAAAAACTCACGCTTTCCTTTGAGGATGAGGATCTGCTTCTTACAAACCTTCCATTTCCAAAATAACAGCATGCCCACAAGTAGCACTATCACAGAGAGAACCACTCCCCAGAGAAGTAGACCTATAGCACAGAAAGGGAAAGGGAGTACAGGGAAGGCTAAGAAAAGGCAGAGGGGGAACTATTAGATCTATGTATTTGGACATAGAACCATGGACAACATTTCACGAGTCGTAGGGGATTTGCAGGAAGCTCCCACGTAAAAATTGCATTTACCAAAGATATATCCAAATAAAACATGCTAGAGGGAGTAAATGTTTTATCGTTGTTACCTCCTGTTGTCATCTCCCCCTTGGCTGAGGTAGGAAAAGTGCCAGCCAGAGCATTCTCCTCCGGAGTTGAATTGGGGTTTTCAGTTGTGGCATGTAAAAGGATACTAGCAATGGTCACCAGGCTCTCCTCAAACCTCCTTAGCTCAGAGTTACTTGTTTCATTGCTGAATCTCATGGACAAAGTGCTTGGGGTGAGGTAGGTGGGCAATTGGTCCAGGCAAACCTGATCATGTGTGGCATTTCCTTCGCTTAGTGCTACTTTGTTTAGCTCGGCACAGCTAGGGAATGAAAGAGAAGAGGGTATCAGCGGTAGAGGAAACTGCCATGGTACAAGATAAGAGTATTTTCCACGTGACAAACATCCCTTTGGTCATTTTTGTACGACCTGCATTTATTGCTTTCAGTGAAAAAGTCATTAACCTTCTTCTCACCCCTGTGGCCTTAATTCTTTGACCTAGATGCAAACCTGATACTCATACACGTGTATAATTCCACCGTACTTAGTTGATGGAAAATAAGGCAAGAGGGATTCCTTCCTTCCTCCAGTACAGAGCTGTACAACAGGTATAAAGAGAGGCCTTCTAAACTCTGCACATAGGCCCAAAGCTATCCCATTGCCTCTAAGATAAATTTGTATACTTTGCATCAGAAGTGACAGGTGACCCTTTTTGTCCTTTATTAACTTTAATTAATTAGTTAGTCACTTTAAACAACTATAGACTTACTTCGTGTGGGGCTTGCAGATATCGGTGCTGGAGTTTTGATCAGAGAAGGTCCCAGAAGGGCACTCTTCACAAGTAACATCATTTGTTGAGGTGCCTGAATAAAAAGAATGACTGAGGACCGACCAACCAAAACACATCAGGTCCGGGCCTACAGCCAAGATCAGGAAAGGTAAGCTAGACAGGTAGGAATTCCTACCTCTGACTTTGACTCCGAAACCAGGCTTACAAAGAGTGTGCTGCTGGCATCGTATGCAGGTGTTCAGAACAGGGGTTTGACAGAACAGGCCTGGCCGGCACTCACACACGCGGCTAGAATTGAAGGAGCAGGGCTCTTTCTCCACAAGGTCAGATTCTGTGGGGAAGAAACAGATGTGGTAACAAAGGATCACCCTGCAAGGAAAATGCAAAGCAGGGCCAAAGATGAGCAACATCAGTTCAAAGGCTCAGGAAGCTGAACAGGCTGCTGGAASTCTTCGCAATGGCAACTTAAGTCATAAATAATTGGAGAAGCCTATAGACAATGGCTTGTAATATAAGACAAAAAAGCAGAAATCAGATTTGGATAACTTTGGATAAGAGAATTTTTAGGTAGTCCCAGGTGACACAGGAAGTGGTACTGATTACGTGCAAGGTAGCATTCTGCTCTTCAAATCAGTAACCAAGGATGGATAATTTTGCTGCTGGAAATTCTAGATGACTAAATAAAGTGTAAATAAAATATATAGAGAGAATATAAGCGTGAGGTACGTAGAGAATATAAGCGTGAGGTATGTGTGAGGGAAAGCAAACCTTTTGCGCATGASACACAAGCATCACACCGTGGCTTTTGGAATTCTTCATTCACATATTGTTCAGGTCCACATCTCATGCAGTCTTCAACCGGGTCCCTAGGACATGCTTTCTTTTTAACATAGCCTGGAAAAATAAAAACAAAATATGCAGGATRCCTGTTCAGAATCACAGGAGACAACCATCCTGAAGTATGCTCATATGCTCGTTTACCTGTTAGACACACTACCACAGTCTTCTCTTTGTACCTGTCRTTTGGCTTCTCTAGCACATTTTTGCCTTTCCCATTCAAGTGCGAAGGGATCAGAGCTGCCCTGTTACAGCAACGCTATGCATGCTATTACCACAGTCAGTATGGATCGCTGCAGAATGGGCACACGGCAAGTCATTTGCTGACAGAAAAGACCGCCAAGTCTGCAGTGAGGGCAATATTGTGTTACTAAGTTCCCAGGCAACTGTTTTTCATGCTTTCCTCTTGACTATAGCAACCAAGTCCTGATATTTTGTWACTTAAGGCATCACTTTTCCTTTCAAAAGCTGCCAAAATCACCTAGGTGCACATGGATTCATGCAGGGACAACCCTATCTCCCATGTTCAGAATGGGTGGTTACAAGATGGTACTTCTTGAGCTGTGCCCTATATACCCCTAGCAGGTTTGCAGTAGGTTGCTTTCTGAGCAGTCGTGCTAGTTTTACAGTTGCCTTGACAGTTGTGAGATGGTTTAATTTTCCAATTGTTTTCCTTTAAACAAATCGAATTAGATAGTATGTCTTTCTGATGCTGGATGTATATGCTRTACACTTTCTCGCTCAACACTTCCAACTCACCTGGACTCATTGCTCACAGTTTGCAAGCACACTACCCTGGATCTCGCAGACCTTCTGTGTATATGCAGCATGCATGAAGTTGAGCAGTTGGTTGAATTAGATGACCTCTGGAGGTCTTTGCCAAACTTAAGCTATTCCATGACTCTATGTTTATGTCTGGTAATCATTTTCTAGTGACTAGCTTTTAAAAGCATCTGTCTGGCAAGCTAGGTACAATAACCAGCTAGGAGTATGGGAAAGGCTGGGACAGAAGTATTCCTAATGTTTCAGCTCCCGAAGCAACAGATGAGGTATTCTACCACTGGCCATAGTGCCAAAGAAATTAGAAGGCACAGTGGTCAGATGTGACCCTGTGGCCTTGCCAGGAGGCGGAAATAACTACCATGGGGTAAGGAACAGCAGCAGCTGCAGAAGCAAAAGGAAAAGCTAAAGCAGCAACATAAAGATAGGAAGAGTTGAATGTTTCACAGGTGGAAAACAGGAGGAGGGAAACGAATCCCAGTTTCAGCATCCAGCCTGCATCACCCAATCACACGGAGTTAACCACAGGGAGGGGGAACCTGGCAGGGAAATAACTCGCCTACTATGCATTTTGGCAAGCATGATGTAGGAGTGCAGGTAAAAACAGCTGTGCTATATTTGGCCCACTAAATACCACCAGACAAGCCTGAACCACGTCACTCCCACMTCCTCAAAACTACTTGTCTGAGACTATTCTTTTCAAGGAGGGGGCTGATTGCGGAATCTCAGCACTCAAGCTGCACACACGTGTGTACCTACCTGCACGTGTGTGCCATTTCCCCCTTCCTCCCCCAACGACCCAAAACCTTTAACTTCAGTTATTCAAAATTTCCTGTACGCATGGGTCCCTCCCTTGGGGGATGTGTGCCCCAGGTGCAGCAGCTTTGAAGCTTGCCTAACAGTGTCTTCTGGTGCTGTTCTCCACTGATTGTGTTCATAACCCAACCACCAGATATTCCAGTAGGAATACCAGCTGCAGTCGCCTGTATAGAAAAACGTACTGCAAGTAAGTAGATTAAGTAAGTGTTTTTCTTTTGTGAGAATGTGCATTCTTTCACTCCTGAGGATTTGTTGTTAACTGTGGGTGGGAAATTATCTTGCATGTTGACTGGAGCACTATCTTGTGGAGYTGGATATCTGATTTAGAGTCTAAAACAAAAACCCAATAAAACAACCAAACAAAAAAGATAAAAAACCATAAACAGAATAAACAGAAGTGAAGTGGAATACCAACTTCTGCATAACATGAGCTTTTCTAGCATATACCGTTATTTGCCATGAAAGTGTCTGTTCCTCCCCTTGATAGGAGGGAAATATTTTGTTCTGTGATGACAGAAATAAAATATTCTTCTGGTGTCCCAGCTATGAAGTCTCATTTTATCTGCACAACAATTAAGTACATGAGAAGAGATGTGGCAAGTGTAGAAATTGATTAGAATGATCTTTTGAGGTTTGGTTTGAAGTTTATCTTGAAATTGAACTTGAAATTAACTTCGAAACAGAGGGTGGCTTGCATGTGGACCAGTGTGCTCAGATTGAAAGCTGTACATCTGTGGGCTGGAACATCAAGGAAAGTAAAGCCACACTGCATCAGGAGTTTGAGATGCTCCACTTTGATTAAATGGAATTTTAGAAAAGCTTCTCTTTCTTTGCAGTGAGCAGTTGAGTTAGTAGCAGATATGAACGGTTTATTGCTTGAAGGARTAGTGGAAGATTAAAATGAAAAAGGATTCTTATGAGTTTCTGTTGTGAAGGAAGCCCTGGAGTATGTGAAGAGATGTCCAAGACTGACATGAGGATCTGGCAACAAAACGAGTTTCAAGAATAAGCAGAGGTGAAATGATTGAGACTGGTGGCTCATTACAGCCAGATGTAAATCAGATCTCTGCCTTTCACAAGACCTCACTATGACTCTGTCATTATGGGAGCTTTTGCAAAGTATGGTTTTGAAGGAGAAAAGAGCTTTTCTTGGGACCAGCTCAGAGTCAGATCGCTGCCCCTTTTCTTCTTCTACAGGACCAGTTTCTCCATCCCTAGGTCTTGTTTACTTATACAACTTCTGAACGATTCTAGTGGTGTGGCCAGCAGCACAAGATGTCCCAGTGGGAACCCCGATGTAACTGCATGCAAGTGCTAGCAACCAAGTGCTAAACCCCAATTTATTATTAGAGCACAAATAAATGTCAAAAATTTCCTTTCAAAAAAAAAAAAAAAAAAAAGAAAACATTTCTATAAGAACAGATTGATGATGGTGAAGTACCATAAAAATGCCCCACCCACTGAGGGGTTTTTTGGCCAACAGGGGGAGTTTCAGACATTTCCAGAACTCTTGTCTCACCAAGGTGTTTCCTGCTTCTGACCTCGTGTGCCTCTGAGTCACAACTAGCTTCCGGCAAAGCTCACTGTGTCCCCTGACAAGGGGCTGTTCCCTTTCTCATGTGAGACACTTTCTAAATTGTTTTGACTATGAGGATAATGACAGATTTTCCACACTTTCATTTTATATTTTTTGTCTCTGATCAMAAACTTATTTAGCCTAGTTTCACTGTACTATCTCACATCCTGAGGCAAGTTGAAATGAATTCTTAGACCTGCCCACTTCTAGCTACTTCAGAGTGTCAAGACAACTGATAAAAAACACATAAAAAATCCTAGCAAGTTACCTTGTTTGCAATTTACAGACTGTTTGTGTGCAGACTGAACAGGAGCAGGGCAGTGGAGAACAAGTTCACATCTGGATCCACACTAGGTGGTGATTCATGAAATTGCACTTTTCTTCAGGGACAAAATGCAATTCTGCAGATATACACGGTTCCTACTATCTCTGCAAGAAAGGCTCCATGTTAATTTGACTGAATTATAAACATACTGACCTGAGGGACACTGGTAACAGCAGGTTCGTGAAGTTTCATCATAGAACCAATTCCCAAGTGTATCACAGGAATGAGATGGGGTTAATGATGTCTAGAAATTGAAACAGACAAAAGACACAATTAGAAAACAGTTAGTTCTGGTTTAGAGCAGATCCCAGTATCTGTTTCAAGTGAGGGTAGTTGCAGACAGTAAGGAAAAGCCCACAGCTTTTTGAAAGTTCAAGTATCCCCAAAGCAACTAAATTACTGTTGCCCATATGCTTAAGCAAAGATTGTAATATTCAGTGTATTTAGCAATAATTCAGTATGCATCTTCACTCAGCAGGCTCTTTTATCTGAAAGTCATTTAAACRTAGGAATGGAATGCTGTAGCCCAACCTGCGTATCAAGCATTTCAGCGCTCARAAACTAACTCCTTGTTAGTTGTCCTACAAAAATGTTTTCCAGCCAATGCTCCAAACACCCTTTGAAACCTAGCTGCAGGATCACCAAGATCACTGAGAAAAGCTTGTCTATTAGTCTGCATCTCCTTTAGACATCTTGTAGCAGTTAGCAAATAAAAAATAAAGGCTAAAAACYGCTGTCCTGAAATGATCCCATGTTAATTTGAGATAAGGAATTTCTTTAGMAAADAAAAAAAAAAAAGAATCCCTAACATCCATAACAGATTTCCAGCTYTGTGTGCACTGGATTAAGAGGTGGTGTCATAGTCAGGATAATCTAAATCTAGCTAGATTGGCTGTAATCCACAAAGATAATTCTTGTTTGCAGCAGACAAGTCTTTCTGTTCAGTTATTTATGCAGTCATAATGGTAGAATTTAGCGACCCAAAGATGTGTTTATTATAAACCTATAAATTGTTTTACTTATAATTTAGGGACAAATCCTACACGGAGAATGAGAGGTTTTTGCCTTGAAAAGAATGCTGAAAATACTCCCACAATGAAGCCCTTATTCAAATAACTAATCCCACTTCTATTGTGAGTGAAGGTTTTCAGGAACAACCTTTGGTTTGACTACATAACTGATACTTGTTTAGTTAAAAAAACCCTACACAATAGTTCTAATATTACCTTAGAAAATGAGACTCAGCTATGAATTGTATCAAGAAGCATATAATAAGACTTCATTTTTGTATGGCAGGGCCACTACATGCTTTGGGAAATTACAGTGCTACAAGTTTTCTGATGAGAAAATCTGATTTTTGAATTTGGCATCTCCCTTAATAATCCCCTAAAAATGTTGTTATCTGAATTTCATTTTCAGTATTTGCTAGAAGGTATAAATGACAATTTTTTTGTAAACACTTAATCAGCAGATTCCCCAGAGATTTTCCCACATGATACTAGTAGAGCAGTTAAATATTTCAGAAAACCTACATCTCACTTTCTGCAGATGAATTTCCCATTGGCCTCTGAAATAATACCTACTGTCTCCTACTGCCTTTGCATGCAGTGCAGAATCTTACTACCTAACTAATTTCACAGCCGTATTCTCCTGTTTAATGCGCTGTTCTTTTCACAGCAGGACCACAGAGCACAGAAGTTATTTAACTTACCCAAGAAAACAGGAACTTTCGGTCAAGGAGGAAATTAACAAAAGGACAAGAAATAGAAACATATTGAAACCACTAAATTTCATCGAGCTCCAGTAACAGAACTGAGAAATCCTGCCTGACACATTTTTGCACTAACCACTGGGCCACACAGCCTCCCTACAAAGCATTTTTTCTAGCTTACTGTATAGAGGAAATAGCAGATGTCTGCTTGCTCAGCCTGACTCAAATCAAATTTACAAATTCGCACCCTGTATTTTTCTTKTCTGAAGAGGAAGCCCTAGACTGTAGGAAAAGGAAGTGGAATCTCCTTGCATCTGCATGGAGAAGCACCCTGGTTAGCCAGCCACTCTGAGACTAAATTGAATAACAGGAAATGACACAACGAGACCAGTCACTAGACAAAGGGTTATTCAGGAGTCACTTCAGCGATATGAAGTGAATTAACTAGTTTTATAAAGAAAATTTAAGAAACAACAGCATCCTGGCTGTAGCTAGGTCATCCTGGATTAGTTTCTCTGCAAGAGCTATGGGAAGTCACCACAAAAACCTGATCTTCTCTTCCTGGTTCTCCTGGGCAACCAACTCTGGCTGCAAATGATGTTGAATTTTAAATCGGGGTGGGAACAAAATTCTTGAATTATTTATGCAGCACATAAGCTTACAGCTTATTTAATTGTATCTCTTGGGGTTTAAATAAAGGAACAGTGTCTGTAAAAGTGTGAGGGAAGGGCTGCTTTTTAAAAAGTTACCTTGTCTAAAATATTGAAATCAGGACTTAGGATTAGATTCTGCTCTTAGTTACAGCAATGCAAATTCTGATTATGAATTTGACCTGATGCTAGTGCTGTGATAAATTACTGCATGAACTATGAATACATACTACACAAATTATGAAAATGTACATACGAAAGAGACTACTCAACGGGGTTTTTTTGCTTTCCACAAGAGGGCAGCTATATACTACAGCCAGCTACATAATACCTGACACCTGCAGCTTCACAACAAATGCCGCCTTCAAGTATCCAGTTACAAGCACAGCTTTGTAGCCACCTTTACTGTTCACTGAGCCAAGCCCAAGGTGCTCTGCTGTAAAAAGAAGTCATTTTAACAAATCATGACACCGTTTCTATGGCTGAGAAACCACCTTCTGAAGACGCCACCACTTCTAATCCGTAGCTACCTGCAAAATGTCTTTGAGAGTTGCCATCTGTTCAGTAGAGGTTTTTCATGACTATGAAACTTACTATAGATCCTTTGAGTGATAAATAATGTACATATCAATGCTCAGCACCAGTCATCATCTCCCCATTCTTGTCGKTTTTTTCCCTCTAAATCCTAAAATTGTTTGATTCCTAATGTGACCTGTAACAGCAATGCAATGATGAAAAGTTCTCTTAAAATAAACAGAAAGGTTGGCCCTTTGTGGACAGCATACTTTAAGGTAAGGACRTGAGTATAAACCAAGCCCCCATACTTCTGGCACTTCAGGCTTAAAAGCTCAAAATAAATTACATAAGCAAAACTGGCAAGCGTCACTAAAAATGATATGGGCTCTGCTTCTTAACTTATGCAAGGTGTTTTGTAAGCTAAATTTCAAGTTTTCATGCATCTGGAATAAAAAAATCTTGCACTAAGAACCCACCAAAACTTCCATGAGTTTTTGGGGAAGTAAAACAAATTGGTGCCTAAAAGCAAAGAACATGCCTTGAAGAAATGGCAGAGGTGAAGGGCCAAGGTCTCAAAATGTTTTAAGTCTTCCATAAAATGATGGTGCCAACTCATTTTCTGCAGAGGTTTGATTGGGCTACTTTTGGGAAAAGGGTGAAGGAAAGTCAGCCATACAAGGATAATGTAATTTTCATTTTTCTGTCTATGTGTAATGAATATCAGGGTAATAAGTTAACTAGAACAAAAGATAACGAGCCAAAAATATGAAGTGAAAAGGGAACAAAAATGTGCATTACTAGTAGGTAGCAATAGGCCTGAACTGAGGTAATCTACCCACTCARTGACTGAACATGTGAATTACCTCAGTTTCACCACCTGTATCTACTCTTCCCACATGTAAAATACCACGTCTGACATCTCATCTACAATTAGGGAAATTACTGTGCAAATTTGCAATAAAATAGTGGCTTGTTTTATCTTTCATTTTGATGAGCTCAGTATTTCTAATTAGGAAGAGATCACTGGAAACAATTCACCGAGAAACACAGGGAATTCTAGATTTCCTGTTTTCCAGTCCCACTCCCTTCACGACTCAGTGCTTCTGGAAAGATACCTTATGCATTTTCTTGATTTGACCATCACCTTAGATCTCTGTGTGCAAGAAGACTCCAAGTGATATGACTGACGTGTTTGGTTTTTTTTGTTCCTCAGCTGTTGGCTACTCCTTTTTAACAGCAGAAACCTAGACATCAACCATCAAATCCATCCAAATTTATAGGGACCGCAAAATACTTAGTGCATATTTGTCTTGCAGTTCCTGGACAGAGTGATGACTGGGTGCTGGAGTTACGAAATATTTTAATGCTGATTAACCAATACTGTTAAAAAGCGAAAAATATTTCAGTGGCTTGGCCAGAAAAGCATTCGATTTCCACAGAATTATGGAAGCAACGTATGTGCACAACTTCTCTGAAATTAAGGCCGTTGAACCGACATGTTTATTTTCGATAGCAACTTATCATTTCCATATAGTAGTAAGCCTACCACAAAACTGCAGCTGGAACACAAACCGTATTTCTAATYCTCAGCTGGTAAATATCAAAATGACTTGGGTGAACTCCTGTTGTCTGAGTAGTCCAGTACTGAGCTTGGACCTCCAGGCTCAACTCTGTATAAACCCACAGCAACGTGCCAGTGAGGCCACCACACGGCYGAGGGCAGGAAAAGGGCCTGTAGCTTAATGTTCAAGGGTGGTGGTTCCGTTCCTGGCTCTATCATTGCTCAGCCTTAGATGTGTTACTTTAAAGTCCTTGCTGTACTGGGTCCAATGTCTATCTACAATTATAGATATTTCTGTGGTGGTAGCACCAGGGAACCCCAGATAAGCTCTGTAAGGGCATAAAGGACATACTGTTCCTCCGGTCCCACTGGGTCCTCAACTTTAGATTTGCTTGCTTTTACCAAATCTTGTCCAAACTGTTGCCGATGGTGCTGTAAACACTTCTTACCCTGCCAACGCTYGCAGTTCAGTTGCTAAGGGGAGGACAACTGCTACCAAGATACGTCAGTCTGCTACAGCAGAAATTACAGTTTACGTTCTCCCTGGCTTTTTCAGTGAAACATGAAAGCATCTTTCCACTCAAAAACTTGGGTAAGCAGTTTGCTCAGGAGGAGATCACATGCTGTTTGTAATCAAAACAGGCAGGGGAAAGGCTAGTTGTCTTCTAAGACTATGGCTACAAAGGAATCTGGTGACAGCACAGAATGATGCTGTTTAGATGAGGGAAATTCTGAGAAAAATTCCCACCAACAGTAGCAGCATTGATCTCCCCAGCACAGATACGTGCTGGTTTGAGCTACATAGACCTGTTCGGAGCTGCATTACCAATGGCTGCAACTGTGGGAGCCTGCTGTGTACTAGGTTTCCCGTATTGTGACTGAAATAATGGTAGCCAACAATGGAAGCTTTTAAAGAAAATGTCCCTCTTGTCAAGCCTTAATCAGAACAGGTATCACCTAAAAGAAGGGAGGGAATCACAAGRGCAGTGAGGAGAAAAGGGAAAAATTCATGTAAAAAGTGGTACTTTATCATACGAGGGCTCAAGAAGAACACAGCAGGAAGGAAAAGCATATGTGCTCTTACTGCTCTCATTGCCAACAAAAATCTCAGTATTAAGACATTTCTAATATACTTCTGGTTGTGAGTGCTTGGACAAAACCAAGCATTATAAAATATTGAATAAGACACATACGGTTTAACTGCAAAATAGTGAAAGCCTTCTGCCTTGGACSATTATCCCATTTGTTTGTATGAAGTCAGAGAATCCTTTTTTAATACATTCTAGGATGACAGTGGCAATTTAACCCTGTCTCAGAAAAAAATATTAATTTAATTACTTTGACTCAGGAGTGTGTGAATATCACTAATAAAACTCATTTTTCCAGAGCAAAACCAGTTTATTTAAATTAAGACTCKTTGTTAGGCAGAAGCTGAAGGTTAAGGTTTGACTTAGCAGGTCCTAGTTGCTCATAAATAGYTCTTGAAATGAAAGGGAGCGATAAAGCAGAGGAGACAGAAAAAAGTTTCAGCCTCACATTACRAAACCTCAACACTATCACCTTCTTACAAAAAAGTATCAGCTGTGACTGTTGGGGTGGGGTGGGAGGTTCACCTGCTTGATTCCATGGTGCCTGTCTGTAGAGGCCCACGAAAAAGAAAAGGGTAAGAAATTCTCCGCTTACAGTGTTGGCCATTTCTGCTGGCTCCAGTAGGCTTACAGAAATTGTGAACTAGCCAGTGAGAGAAGATTCACTTCACCATTTTTGCCCCTTACTRCTTATTTTGTAGGGAAGGATTTGTGTGTAAGAACTTTCACTTCTGCCCCATTCCCTCCTCTTGTTCTTGGAAAGCCTAGGAACACTGAAGAGCGTGGTATCATCCATACTCRGCAGCAACTAGCATGTGGCTTTGCTTCATCAAGGAAATCTCCAGTAAGTTTTACAGAACAAACTCTCCTCATCTCTTCAAGGAACAGAATGAAATGCAGTAACCTCAAAATCCTGTTTAATTAACATTTAAAGTATTTTTCTCTTTCAGCTTTTGGCTGTCCCTCCTCCTTATCCACTCTCGTCTGAATCTCCAGACAGACAGAAACAGAACTCAGGTTCTGCCAGGGAAATTCAAAATTCTAGCACAATTTCACTTTTTAAGGCATCATTTCCTAGTGTTTCCTGAAGAAAAGAGAAGGAAACGATGTACATTTCCCTGTTTCCTCTCCAAAAAATAATCCAGTCTCAATGAAGAAATACTAATTTTTCTCCCAATGACATATAGTATTACCCATTATTACTTACAGTTCTGTTTGTTAATATGTATTATAAAAAACCCTTTAAAATTCAAGGAAGATSACAAAAGTATTGGTGGGTAGGGGTGAGGAATCCAGCTGTGGTGGACAGTAGGTCTTTGTCCTTCCCTCTGATTTTGAGGAAACTCCAAATGGATRGGTCTGTACCAAGAATGGATTAGCAACGTGGGAATATGTGTCTATTACAGCTATGCTAAACCTGTGGCTCTTTGCCATCCAAGGGTGCAATCCCACTCCYCCTCTCTTGCCTATACCCACATTTTCTTTCCCCTCTAACTCCTTGATTGTTTAAGACAGAGCAACTGTGTTTCCAGAGGACGAATCAGTTCTAGGAGTTCATTTGACTGAAAACTCTGCTTTCTGAATTTGTGAAGTTGGTTTTCAGGGGGTTACTGCACTGAAAGCTCACCCTGTGGCTGCACAGTCACTTGCACTAAATTCAATGCAAGAAGGTTGGTGGCACGGTGTAGCCAGGAGCAGGGCCTCCCTTTGTGTGACAGCTCTCTGCTGACGGGCACAGCTGTAACGGGAAACCTGCAGACATTATTTCTGCATCTATATACTATATCAGAATTTATTTGATCTGGATTGGACATGAGGACACAATGCAGAGTTAATGCTGCTTTATGCCAGCTCTAGAGGAACAGGTAAATATTTAAACTAACAAGAAGGTAAGCTGGTGTAGTAAACAATTGCCAGTGTAGCGGAAAGCCTGCCACTACAAAGTTAATCTGTCCACATTTTTTGAACAAGCCATGAGTCTATGTAAGACTAGTTATTTGTGTCTGGTTTTGCTCTAATACAAGGAGTTCTTAAATTGGATTCAGTGAGCCGTTCAACTGGAGGGAGTCAGAGACTGAATTTCACTGATCTTTTCCTGCACGCACTTCAAATAAAGGTTTTCGATTTAGCAAGAGCTGGAATACATCTTGTGAAATGAAAGACTACAATTCATATCCTGTTCAGACTGCTCTGGAGCAGGATGGCCGGGGATCCCTTGGCTTAGTGCTTTCATTGACCTGTCAGGCCAACTACTTTTTTCCTTTTTTAAAGCGTTGCAGATCAAGGCCCAATTAAATACAGCAAACATATTTGATACAAAGCATTTTGGTTTTTCAGTGCTTGCTTGAGAATTTGTTTTAGAAAATACGCTTTTTTTAGCTCTTCTCACTTTCCTTGTATCTACAAACACCTTTGCTATTCCAATTTAAATAATGGGAAGTGTAAAGATGGTGCTGAATTCAGTGGGCTACTCTGCAATTCAGTCAGGACAAGGTTTGACTCATTTATTTATGGTCTTTTGAGCTCATAAAGAAAAAGTGATGGTGAGGCAGAGTAAGAAATCAGCTTGCTACAAATGAGCTGTAAGTCAGGAAGAAAGCACATTACGGTAAAAGAAAAAATCTTCTACCAGCATTGGCTATTCTAGAACTGACTAATACTGTAGCAAAACAGTTGACTCCCTCTCAAGCTTCTATCCAAATTCTGACAGTACAAAAGACGCTGATAATCTAAGGCTTCAAGTAGTCAAGCTTCATCTGCTTGATAGTAAAGACATTATTAACAAGTGAGAGTTAACCGAATATTAAAACAAACAAAACCCAAACTGTGGACTCAAGTGAGGTGGAATATGGCTTAAAATATGACCAATAAGCTGTGACTTGCTCACATTAAACAGCATCACTTGTACTCCAGTAGCAGCAAAAGCAAGTGTTGCTGTGATAGAGGCAATACAGAAAGACAGTGAAAAGCCAGTWGCTTAACCCAGCAAGATCTACGTATTTATTCCAGGTAACTGATGATTTTGCAGCGAGTCTGAATGTTGACAATGAGTATCAGAAAAACCAAATTTTCTCTCTGCCCCTTTCATTTTGTGAACAAAACACCAAAAGTGATGTCAAATAGCAAAAATACCATCTTTTTTTCTATTGCCTTTCTCTTAAAGCAATTTGCGTTCAGCAGACTGGACAAGCTTATCTGAATGCTCTCCTAAGTATTCCTCAGGTGAGTATGGACTACAGACTCCAATCCTATAGAAGAACCGTGATCCTTCTATATTTCAGGAAGGAGACAGGGGCAGGACAGATAACCACAGCAAAGTAGAGCAAACTTGTAATGTGGGAGGGGAATTTACAACTAAAGACACAAGGGCAAACTCCTACTCTTACCAAAAGAGCCAGAAGGATCTTTTTCAAATGTCTATGAAAAGGATGCAGGACTTGGTTATTTTCAAAGATCTAATCGAACTCAGCTTCTTGTAAAAAAACTCTCCTGACAACTCAAGTGATGTGCTGTATTATTCAGTTACAATGTACAGACAGGTGTCAGCCTAATATATGCTCATATTTCCACTGCAAGAGAAAACAGCCAATTTTAGGATCCAACACAGTGTGCAATTGCTCACCTACTTGACTCTACCTGTGCAAAGAGCCTCTGTGACTGACCGTTTTTTTTTTTTTTTATGCGTGTGCATAAGTGTCAGCCAGGGAAATTACCTGGATTTATGCCAGGTGCTGAGGGCTCGTTGCCACGTGATCCACTAGGGAGGAGGGGGTAAGTGGTGGGATGGGGGGAGCAAACCCACAAGAGAGGATACAATCTGAGCAGGGAGCTATCTTGCATCTACAGCATCAGCTGAGTGCAGCTAGTGAGCTATGTCTATTTTAAGTCACGTTGATGCAGAAATAATAGCCCATTCATGAGGAAGTCAGTGTCAGAGGGGTGGGTGGTTGTAAAGAGGAAGGTATTTTGTTGTTTTGTTTGCCTTTTCACCTTTCAGTTTGCCAGCCCTGACTCACATCAGCAGAGTGAGCAGAAGCCCTCTAAACCAAGCTCTGCAAGGAATGTGCCTGTCACAGAGCACCTGGCCATCCAGGCGAAAATAAAAGCCACTCACCAAAACAAATKAGAACAGTCCCCCACCCCTATCAAATCTTTCCTCATTCCCTAGCTATGATGTGCCTGGAGGTGCAGTAACATTAGCAATGCCAACAAAAAGATGCAGATCATAGCTCGTATCCCCTGCTCCTGCCTGCAAAGTTCCCAGAGAGGGCAAACTCTCCTGGCTGCTCTGCTTCATACCTTTATCCCCTGACAGCTCTGCTTTATACCTTTRTCACCCTGTGTTGCCAAAAGCCTGTTTCTGTGGACACCCACTACTCGGCACCCAGCCTATGGGCAGGATAGCCCTGCAGCCCAGGGTGCCCCCAGACCTCTCCAGGCTCCTGCATCCTGAGGGGCTGCAGGATCCTGGTGCCACCCTGCCTTACCTGCGGGGCTGTCTGGATATCCTGGAGAAGCAGCAGGAGCCACAGTCCTAGTGCCAGGCTGCAGGCAGCCATCTGCAGTGGTGTTAAATCTCCCTAGCTCCCAGCATCGCAGGTTAGACAGCCAGGTTGCTCCTCCTGGAGGTTGAGATCCTCCCAGGGTCCAGTCCAGCCTTGCTCCGTGTCTGTTCATTCAGTCTAGAGCCATTCCAGCTGTTCAAGAGAAGCAGGAGACAGGCTTTGAGACTCAAGCAAGCTGAGAAAACAATTTAGAAGGAAGAGGGAGGCGGGGAGGGCTGCCCAAAAAAGAAGAGTAAAAAAAGAACAAAACAAAACCGCGTCAATCAGTAGTCCCGGAGCTGTTGGGTTTCTGTGAGTCGGTTGYGTGCATCAAGGTTGTCACTCGAGGTACGTGGCTGGCTGTGCAGAAACGCAGGCTCCTGAGTCATCTGGGCTGCCCTCAGAGAGCAGCACTTCACCACCCCAAAGCCTGGACCAGGCACGAGTCCAAGCCCTGCCCCGTCCATCCACCACACTCTCAAGAGCTGCAACCAAGCCTCAAGAGAGTTCCCAGTAAGAAACACTCATTTTTTCAGTACAGTCATTTTACTTCTGTTTGGATGAGTTGTGAAAACTCACAACCAACCAGGGTGACTCCAGAAAGGTCTAGGCTTTACACATYGCCATTTAAACACCAACATACTGCAGACCACCCTCCTGAGAATCCTTCTCTTTCCTCCAATCCCACTTGAAATCAATTCCTGTTGCTGACAATCAGCCCTTGGACTGCTACTTGTCATTTCACTCACTTTCATTTGTTACTCTGGATAACGTTTTTTGGCTCTGGTACCTGGAAAGATTTCAGTTGGTTTAAGGCGTCATGAAGCTTTCTTATCTGCCCTAAAAGTTTTGTCAAAAGTAAAAATTAGTCACTTCAAAAAAGGGCTGACTGCCTTGAAAACCTCTCTGAGGTGCTCAGGAAAATAATGAGAATTTGAATTCTCACACCCATGGTTTTTTGCTTCTCACCCTTATCAGCAAAAAGAAAAACAAAAAAAATGAGAAAAGATTGAAATTCGGATAATTGATTATTTTATTAAAGACCCACAGCTACCTCACTGSCATCACAAAGGAGTCCAAAGATGAGAGCATTCCACAGGGACCCTGGGATGATGTAAATATCTTCTTTCACTCACAGCTGTAACGCTTCTCTTTTTAACCGCCTCTATTTCTTTCTCCAGAATAYCATCTTATAAAACCCAGGCATTTTCAGAACATTGCACACTGTGTATTTGACACATAAATCTAACCTCCTTTCTTCACTCTGTCAGGATACTTCTCAGTTTCTAAGCTCTCCTAGCTATAAAAGCTGATTGTGGTAGGTATGCCTTTAAGGTCTAGAGACAACTAAGTATTTGAATGTCCAAATATTAGATTCTTGTTTTTCCTAATTAAATAATGGGCTAGAAAATGTTTTAAWCTTGTGTAATAATATGCCATTAGGCAATCCTCCCAATTTATGAGTGCGGTTTCAAATGACATAGTAGTCAGGGCAATTGGTGAGCTCTGTTTGTG